>LPNX010166182.1:197556-239349 GCA_001517045.1 Pseudotsuga menziesii
CTGCAACGCTTGCACTGCAAATCTGATCTTTTGCTTCTGCCCCCTCTGCCTCTGAAATTTCTTCTTCTTCTGCCTCTCTCTTTGCCGCAATCTCCCTTGGAAGGGTCTTTGGATTGGTCTTTGCCACCAAGGGCATCACCAATACTAGATGCCAAAGAGTGCATCTTTACAACTGTTAGTGTAATTTATAATAATGAACTTGATATGACAAAGAGAAATAGAAAAAATAATAACCTTGCAGGTCTACAGTCTCTGCCAAGGTGATTTACAATCTCAACTTCAGATTTTAAAGTGATACAATGACAGTATCGCAGCTTCAATTCGCAGCAATTTCAGGGAGAAGAAATCAGTAGATACAAAATATATTATACAAAATATATCAGTTACTATGCAATATCAGTCTCAGTATTCAGAATTTACACTGGCTCACTTGATTTCGTAGGCAGCTCCACAGGTTCAACAGGATATATACAATAGCAGCATGTATACACCAGCAATCATAAAAAATTCCAGACTCCAAGCAGTATAGATACTCAACGCATATATACCATTCAGCATATATATATATATATATATATATATCAGTTAGCATACATATATTCTTCAATCTATTAGTCAGTCTGATATACAACATACAAAAAATATATATCAGTTACTCTCCACGCAGCTTTCTCCAACGCAACATGCATGCAATCTTCAACATAAAAGATAGGTATACTACTACCACTGATAGGTATTGGAGCAGTCTTCAATGCAATATATATATATATATATCAGTCTTGAACACAATATATATATCAGCCTTCAATGCATATATCAGTATGATATATCACTCTATATCAGTCATACTATATTTTGCATTAACTGTCCATTTCAACCAATAAAGAAACAGGTTTACCTCCACGCATGCAGTAGATGAAAGCATCGATTCTATTTGAGGGCCTCTAAATTTATATTTGATTTTGGTGCTACTGTGCCATACATTCTTATTCAGCTCAAAAACCCGAACATTATATGAATGAGAAACTTTACCGAAGCAATAGAGTCTGTTCCCCACATTCAGAAATAGAGTCTGTTCCCCACATTCACAAATCTTGGTAGCTGAGAGCAGAGGCGACGATGTAGTTTCTTTGCGCTATCACTATTTACTTGGGGTTCCATGCAGGTATCTCCAATAGTGCGTAGTCTCCAACATGAGTAATATACCACGCGGTCTCCCACTGTGGTCTTCAAAATGTATATTCCAGGCAGTCTTCAACGTGTTCAGCAGTTTTCAACGCAGCCCACGCTGGAAATCACAGTCATTCTCTAGCGCAAGGTATATACATGCTATCATAGGCCTCCAAGCACAGCATTCACAGCTCCACGCACAGCATTCACGGGCCACTTTGAAAAATGTTTGCAGAATTTAAGATGGGTAAATTTAGGGTTTTCATATCCCAACGGTCAAATACAAACATCTTCTTCATTTAACAAAGTAGCAAGACCACAGTCTCTTCATTCTTCGCAAATTTAGCAAAGGGGTGGCTCACGATCCTCCCAGATTGGACACAGACATGGCACAGTTCAAAATCGCAGGTGGAGGATACTAGACTTCACGCAGAAAAGGGAAAAACAGCGATCTTCATTCTTTAAAGCTGTCGCAACAGCAACAATACGAAGGGAAGCTCCAATACACAGCACATACTCCATTTAGGCTTATACTCCACGCTTCCACGCTCATACTCCACGCTTCCACGCTCATACTCCACGCTTCATGCATATAGAGCAGGAAATGAAGAAGGGAAGCAACAGAGATGATAGTTTAAAGAAGCAGTCTGCTAGTTGAACTGAGAAGAATACATTTAATCGTGGAGATTTTTGTTGACTAGCACGTTTGAGCCTCTACCAGCTTTGGCTGCGGTTCATCAGACTGTTCTCTTCTTTCAAGAACATTGAGCACGGTGGGATAAAATTTACTACTACGATTCGCACATTGATACAACGTGATCCAAATTCAATGCTAGCTGCAATGTTTAGTGGTCGACATTCTGTTATTAAGGACCCACAAAAGGGAGTGTCTTCATTGAAACGGATGGAACACATTTCTGCAAGAACATGGAGGAGAAGTCTCCACGCAGTAGTGCCTTCAGGAAGGCTCCATGCTGTTACAGCATAAAACTAGGGCAAAGACTCCACGCAGCAGTATCAACAAATAATTGAGCGATGGGGAATGAAGAGGCGGCCAGCAAAAATTAGGGTTTCACATGGAGGAGTAACGCATACAGTGCATGCGAATCGACTGGCAGACTGATGGAGCAGTCTGGCAATGGACTGGCAAGCAGAATGCCAGGAATGGGCAGATTGGCAACAGGCAGGAGTTATGGCAGGCAGGCAGCCAGGCTCTGATAACAGTTGTTAGGTATAACTCCCGATTGATTATTCTACTCATGGCTAAGCATTCATTTATACATTCATGTGACGGTTTGTTTAACCTTCCGTCCAGCCTTTTCGGCTTCCAACTATTCCTATTTATTTATTTACAATATTATAATCCCTAACGGATTATATTCTAACACACACTAACCATGAGGATGTAAATTTAACTCTTGTTCTTGGTGTCTCACTTGATTTCATCCAAATATTTCCATGATTTTATGTATAGGGAATCAAACACGACCAAGTATCCTAGGTGTTTCTTTATATTTGGGAAAATATTGGTGGATGTGGCCCTATAATGCTGATTTCTCCACTCAAAGATAATTTTCAACAACTATTATATTTTTTACTTGAAGTCAAAGGAGGTAAAATTATTTATATTCCCTATATCTATTTCACAATAATAAGGTTAGGTGTCTCAATACTTTCTACATTGGATTTTTTAACTTACAAATATTTTCTCTCCTCTTGAGCTTTATCTAATTTCTTTGCTAGTTCCTTGACATCTACCTTGGCTGCTTCCATTATGATTACCTATTTAGTTAAGGATTGATTTCTCATATTTAGGTGAGTGTCTCATTATTCATAAAATCAACCTCATACTCTATATTTTGTTTCCTACTACTTAAATGTTGTACTAGGGGGAGAGATAAGAGTGGAAACACATTTTAAGCTTTCTATTTATAGTTATTTATGCTCCAATAGGGTGATAGCCTCCTTTATAAATTTTCAATATTACCATACTATTACCAATATAGTTTTGAGGGTATTATTTTCCACCTTTGCGTATTTTATCATGATCCTCAAGGACCTCAGATTTATAGACAATGTTTATACCCTTTTCTCTTTCTTGTTACTATCATTTAATGCTTTTAGATATTTGAAACAAATCAACAATTTCCTAGGCTTTAAAATTTTATAATGTTTTGTTTTGAGGCAAGATCATTTTTGTGAATCTTGAATTGATATTAACTCCCTTCCCAAATATATATTTCTAAGTTTTAAATGGAAAATAGGGGATCAAAGGTATCCGTAAAAAATATACCACCTTTAGGGTCATAGTGTGGGATGAGCCTAGGGCTTGTACCAACCATTGGAGGAAGGTTGTTCCTAATTAAATATAAATTCTCCTTCTTAATTTTTCTTCATCAGTGAAGAAAATAGGATCAATATATGATAGAGACTGAATAAGTCCATACATATATGATTGAACTAGATTTGTATATTGAATCAACCCAATTGTTTAGGGGAATTATTCGTCATGGAAGTGGATAGGAAGTTGAATCGGACAATGGGGGATGTAGGATCATAATGGGAAAGTATCAAGGAGGATTAATTAAATAAGGGTAGTTGAATATCTATGTGGTTAGTCTTATATCCTCCCATATATTCCCAAATCCTAATTTTCTTAGGATATGTACTATTGCTCACTTTGTTATTTTTCCTATTCCTATCCTCATTTTCCTTCTCACCCTTATCCTATTTTTTTATGCATTCCTTTGACATTAGAGGGGAATCCATATCCCCAACTAAAATTTTCAAGCCTTGTTGGCATTTTTGAGATATATGTTTCTATTGAGGAGGAGAAGAGCTACGTTGTCTCTCCACTCCTACAATATTTGAATATCCGAATTCTATTGTGTCAATTGTAGTAGTCTACTTTCTTAATTATGTCATCGATCTCTGAAATTATTTCCTTTGTTATTAAGAGGGATGAAAAATTGCATATGTGTCCATTTTAATTGTAACATGAGTTCTTAAACTAGGCCCTAGTCCTAAGACTTGGGGCCCCTTCTCTATTCTTGGAATTTTCCAGTGTCTCCTTCAATTTTTTTATGGCCTCCTAACCCTTAAGTCTCTATATCCTTTTTGTTTTGAAACCTTTAGCATTTGTTGGGATATCTTCACTTTCTTAGATTTCTTTCCTAATATATCAAATATGATTACATTGTGTTCATATTGTATCACATTGAGGAAATAGGTCCATCAATAACTCCTCCCCATCCTCATCATCTTCATTCTTCCTATCATAGACCTTGTAGAACTCAATGCTTCTTTTTTTCTTGTCAAAATTATCATATAGCACATTTCCCTTCAGTTCCCGAGGTAGGGAAACAAACATGGTGTTGATTCCATCAATCCCTGATCATGCTCTCCATCGAATCTATGGTAAAGAGGAATATGAGTCATTTATAACTCCATAGTATGGAAGGCCACTTCATTGGCATTCTTTAATTTTTATCCATTAACAAACATGATTTCTTACACTTCCTATCAAGATTATTTATTTGTTGTTTTTTCAATGTTTCACCCGCTTTCATGATCCATGTGATTGGCAGTCTTGTTTCATGTTTCTTAATCTATGAGATATAATGAGATTCATATTTACATGCTTTACCCATGCATATATTAAAGGAGGCTAGAATATTAACATCATCTTAGGGTTTCCATTGGAGTGGTAAAGGTGTAACCCGATACGGAATTAGGGTAGGTTACATATTCATGTTGCTAATTAGACCCCATAAAATACTTTTCATCTACTAGGGAGATACATATTATATATTTTAATACAAAAAAATTGAGGGTTAGTAGCATGGAAACCCTATATGGAGAAGAGTTCTAAACCATAAATCCTGATCACTATAAAATATACTTCTAAAATCCACTCTCCCCTCTTCACCTTAGAACCTACTTAGAAGTAGTACTTGATTTCCATTGGCATCCTTTCGATCTTTTTGCGATTGATAATAGAAAAATAAACATATAACAAATTATTTACAATATCCATGAAACATGCAATGTTAGGGTCACTCATGACTATAGAAATCTAGTCAATGCATTGATTGTTCTTCCCCTTCTCATTTACTCTTTCTAACCCAAAATGTGCTAAGGAATTTGATTGATGGAAAATATACATATAGACTATATATATACAATGAATGTATAGAATTTTTCCATTTTGAAATGCTTTAGTTGTCCCATTATTTAAATAGAAATATATTCAACATATTTGAAGGTTGGAATATTGCTTGGTGGGCCATGGAGGAAATCTACAACATACAACAAAGAATTCCCATTGTTTGGTCATCTTCATATCCAAGAATAAATGAAAGATGCGATATGATTTATTGAATCCATTTGGGGATTTATTTGGTTTTATATGGAAGGTGATAGGTTGGTAAAGGAGTGAATTTAATCCATATCCTTTTCATTAAGAAAATATTTATCTTGCAACTAATCCAAATTATCTATTTCTTTGTCTCTCATAACACTAGGAAAAAGTCCCTAACCTAGTTCCAAGAATCGACACTATAAAATCCACAATGAAAGGGAAAATAACTCTATACCTATCTATGAATATTACATACGTTATTGCAGGGTCATAGTTTTGTGCACAGTATCACACAAACTTGGGAAAAGGAGATGCACCAAGATGGCATGTTAAGTGTTTCTTGAATTGGAGTGATAGATAGAAGATCAAACATAAGTTATCTTAGACTAAAAGGTGGCCTTTTTTCTCTTAGCATAATGACAAGTTCCTTCTCAAAAAAAGAAAATTTTCAAAAGTGAAAAAGATGTATCACTTATCCAATAAAAGGGAAAGACCCAATTGGTAAGTTGAATATAGTATTTTAATGGTACAAAATAATGAAAATTAAAACACTTAAATTATGAGATGTATGCAATTCTCTTCTTTCGCCAAATATCATCTTGGGATATTCTTGAAATTATAAGAGAAATGACATCTTTGGTATGCTTTAATGGAAAAAATCCTACAATCATGTGGCCTTTAAGAATAGTATTCCCTTATTAAATGAAATATTTATACAAGAGGCACCATTTATTGAAAATGATCAACCACATGCCCCCTTTTGAATATAAAGGATACTTAGAATCCTACATATTGGAGGGTCTCTATTTCCATAGGTGTTTCCCTTTCCTTCGGAGATGTGTTATTTTTTCATTAGGAGAAAGATCAATTGCGTGTAGATTATGGGTCATTGTTTTTCCTTCGTTGGAATTAAAGGGTTTATAATTCACATGGGTAAATATGGGATATTTATTGCATTCTATGGGGAAAATTTGGGTCATATGTGTCACTTTAGGTACCCCATTACTTTTGTTCCTTTAGTTTTCCCAAATTATTATTGTTCATATATATTATATCTTAAGGGGACGATTTTAGTCATTCAAAGCATTTTGAGGCATCTACTTCTCCCCTTCCCTATTTTTCCATAACAATATATTAATTGTTGATTTGATTTGGCAATAAGGATCATTTGATCCATTGGTGACTCTTTTGGGAAATTAATTCTTGCTTGTCCCAATTTTGCATGGATGTATTGCATCCATCGATGAAAATTTGGGTCAAGGATCCCCACCATATACAATATCTTGAGGCTCTAAGGTACATATACTTAAAATACATGATCCCATCACCACCATATATCTAATATCAACTCTACTATTGATCCCTCCCTAGATCGCAAAGGTGGATGCTTTCTAATTTTTTCTATCAAACACTCCCTAAGACTTAGAAAATTGAGAAAATACATGAGAATTTGGGGAAAAAATGCAGACAATAAATTTTCTTAAGGCCCATAATTATTTGGGAGGTTTTTTGGGGGGGTTTTGAGCAAGGTAAACAAGGAATTCTAGAAAAAACACTTAATTTAATACAAAATAAAGGTGTAAATAGAAACCTTGGATTACTTATTCATGCATAGAAGGATATCTTGAAGGAAATTGAGGTATGTGTACCCATGATACAATAGAAGGAACTATTAAGTCTATAGTGGGAAGTGTATTTTGACATCATAAGGATTCATCCCTTTGGTCAAATAGGCATCATGGGGACTAGAGTGAACTGAGTGAACTGTTGATATGTTGGCATAATTTTTGGAAAGTGAACATTTCAAGGGACAATAAACCTTAAAACCCTATTTAACCTAATGGCCTTATATTTTTTTCCTCTCTTCCCATCCTTGTTTTTCTCATTTCCCCCATAAAGTTGAGTGGAGACTCCACTCTCTCCTTTATCCTTGTGATGGTGTGGTGCCTCACTCTAGTAATCACACTATAGTTTGGTGACTCTAATGGGGATTTTCCATCAAATGTTCCCTCTCTTTAGTGAAGGATCTCTCCTCTGTCCTCCCTCCTCTCTTCTTCCTTGGACTACATAATCCCTTCCACTTTTTTCTATATCTCTTCTCTAATTACTTGAACCTTGGGTTCAACTAGCTCAATGATTAACCGTATGTCTAAATTATCTCATATTACTCAAATAACTACTATAAATATTCCTTTCAACCCTAAGTTATCCAAGTAATTATACAACAATTCCTACTTAGCCTTGTAACAAAAGGAACCATCCTCCCTCTTAGAAAAATCATATCATTTAAGTTTGATAACAATTAAATTTGATTTCATTAATATTTTTCATTAAGTTCATCTATACATATATTATTCTTAAAATATTAAAAAAAATCATAAACATACACACACACACATAGAGAGAGAGAGAGAGTAAATCAAGCATTGTATTTGGAGCTCTACTCATAGGAGGTTTCCCCATCGAAGCGACAAGTGGACATTTCTTTGTCTTTTTTTATATAATTAATACAAGGGTTCCACCTATTTTTCTCTTTTTTTTTTGTTTAGCTTTGTCATTTTATCACATTCTATTATTTTCTCTATAATTTTTGGGTTATGAACATATTAGGTGATCTTTCTTTTGGGTGGAAATGAAAAACAGTATACATACATTTGTGACTAAATGTGATGAATGTCAAGGAAACAAGGGTGAGAATGTGAAGAATCCATGAGGATTGAAGCCTTTTCAATTCCTATATATTTTATTCGGATTAAAAACTCCATGATTTTATGATTAGTCTTGTTATAGCATGATTTGTGCCATCCTAGGAAACATGACTTGATGTCCTACCTTGTACCTCTGCAGGGTTGTCATACCCCTCTTTCTCAGTTAAAACCCCCCAAAAAATATATTTTTGTTGATGTACATGGGTCAACAATACTACATCACACGTATACACATCTTACACCACTACATCTTACATGCATTAGGTTTCATGATCAAAATTAGAAATATTTTGAGTTTTCCTTCCATATGTTGGAAAATGCTCCAATTAAACCCTCCATATCATTTTAGGAATATATATTGAACCATTGTGAATCATTTAAGGAGGAGAAGTGGGAGATCAATAAAACTAAAGAGAAAATTTTCCCCATTTCCATGCCTTGAGTCTTCATCCCCTTGTCCTTGTTATATTCAAACTTTCTTATGTTCATATCACAATCTCTTCCCTATCTTATCAAGGAGGAAACCAATTATTCCTTGAACTTGTGAGATTTCCATTGTATGGAGGATTGAAGTGGTGGAGGCCTAGGTGGACAAACTTAGTTTCTTAGTTCCAACGAGTTTCCAGTACAAGGTTGTCACTATGTACTTATGTTTATTATATTAATAGAAATACTCTTTTTTCATCCAATTCATGTTGCAAATGTTTATATTATTTTCATTGGGTATATTTGTTTAATATGTTCATGGACAATGGTATATTATGTGCTAACAATTTATATACAATTTATATGATTGTATACATTGGTTGTTGAGGACAAGTTGTAGGTGAAGAGAATTGGATTGAGAGATCAACAATGGTATTTCATAAATCTGATTGAGGTAAGGGAATTATCCTTTTATTATAAGAATTTCATGATTGAGTTGATTTCTGGTGGCACTCTAGCTATTGTGGTTCAACCCCAAGCCATACGAATTTTTCTCTGTAACAATGCTATGATTATATATCAGAACCATTTGACATCATGAAATAGAATGGGCTGAGTGAAGGTTGGACCTATTTTAGTGAGGACAAGTTGGAGGAAAATTGCCTCCAAAGGATAACGATTTTCTCCTATTTTATTGAGGATAAGTTGTAGGTGAAGAGAACTGGATTGAGAGATCAATAGTGGTATTTCATAAATCCGATTGAGGTAAGGGAATTATCCTTTTATTATAAGAATTTCATGATTGAGTTGATTTCTGGTGGCACTCTATCTATTGTGGTTCAACCCCAATCCATACGAATATTTTCTCTGTAACAATTCTATGATTATATATCAAAACCATTTGACATCATGAAATAGAATGAGGTCCAAACTCCAATTAGCACAGTTAGGAGGTATACTGCTGGTATGAGTTCCAAACTCCACTAACTCCAAGGTGGTACCCTTCATAAATGACACTTCTAGATTTGATCTTGACTCTTGGCTCACCTTTGCATATGCGATATTTTTGGAGTGACTATCAAAATCACCACCAAGGACATTCCTCAAATGCCTCAAAGCATCAAGAATAGACCCTGAACAAGTTCCCTTGGCACAACTTGGAGTATTTGATCCTTCCAAGAAACTAACACCAGATAATGGAGTTATTTTGATTTGTGAAGGATTCAAGTTTTCATCCATATTAGGGACTGAACATCCTTCCTCCAAAATAGGTTGAGTTGCATACAAATTCATACATAAATATGTTCCAATATTATTCTGTAATTTTGGAAATGTAATCGTTAATTGATTTCATTGTCTATTGTCACAAACAAAAGTTATTACATTAATTTTTTAAGCCTAAGAACATTGCTTCCATTGGGTGATTTTAGTTATACAGTCATGAACTTATTAGCCAAAAACATTTGAAATCAAAGAGTAAACTAATTGGTGAATGGCAACCTTTCAATTTTTTTTTGTTAATTACACAATTTCCCGTCGCATTTTTGACGACATTTTGATTTGCTAAAGATCCGACACTATCAGTTGTCAGTCGACTGACACGGCCCCATCGCATCTTTGATGTCCTCCCAACGACGTCCGACAAGACTCCCATAGCTGCGAAACCCAAGCCCCGTCGGATGTCCGATACTGGAAAGTGGACATAGCCGTCGCAAAACCTACAGCCTTGGGTCAGACATCTGACGCCATATCCGTCGCAAAACCTACGGCCACGTGTCGAAAATTCGACGGTATATGCAAGTTTTTTGTAACACTTCTGAATGGCATTCAATAAGGCGTCGTCGGCTTTCCGACAGTATAAAGTAGAATGTTCAACGCTAAGGTGTCAGAATTTTGACAGCATAATCATAATTTTTTGCAGCAAAACTAGCTGACATTCGACAATGGTGTAATCGGATCTTCGACTGGTATTGGAATGAAGTCGAATATCTAACATTATGCCACTGATGACAAAAAATAATGCATATGTCGAATAACCGACAGGGCATTGTCGAATTTCAGACAGGGCATCCATCGGATTTTGGGCTCAATTTTTGTTGTGAACAATAATGCGCATACGACCACCTATTAACTGAAGAGGATGATTCATTAACTATTCGCAGCTAATTGCCTCAAGTCATGCAGAAACAACACAAGATACTACCGACAGGAGGTATGCATGAAGTGGTCTAGAAGAAAAATACCAAATATTGATTGCCATATTTCCAATAAATATCCCAATCCATATTTTGTATCAAAAAATGAGGACAAATGATACAACAATTCCATAAGACACCCATATCGGGGAAGCCACAAATTTCACAAGGGAAAGAGTGTTAGAGAGATTTCCAGTTGACACATAGATATACATGACAAACAAGTTGATAGCCAACCATTTCAGAGTGAAGATTATGAAGCTCCTCATCCTTGACCTACACCAACAACATTTACCAACAATGAAGAAGGCATTGCTTGCAGATAGTCCTGTTGTATGTACAAGATCAGATATCCAGTTTGGGAATGGATGGTCAGATAAAAAACATGAAACATGGATATGACAAGATGGTTCTGAATGTTGTAACTTAAATTTCCAAAAGATATCTAATGAAATCTACATGTAATTGGAAAAGTTCCAACATCCACATCATTGTTTGAAATATGGAAGTTTAGCAACACACACTGAGGACCTATGTGTTCATTGTTCCATCATCTCAAATCAAGGTCCTCAATAATTTCTCCAGACTTTCCATCACCAATTTCACTTGAAGGACTAGTACAAGGTAATCCAAGTTAATATAGTAACGTTCCTTTCTCTTCTTATGTGATCATTTTCTTGAATTGTCACCTTTCTATGCTTACACATTTTATCTCAGGCATATTTCTTCATCCAAACCTTTCATTTCAGGGTTGACCATGGACTGAAATCCAAGAGTTCATTGTTGTTTCAACGATTTCAAGAAAAATACCTACAGTAAATGATGAATGACAACCAATTATCTAATAGGTAGCAGGTAACACACCCACATTACAGTGAAAATAGTTTGAACTAGGAAAATACATGTGTTCTACAATGGCGTTACCCCTCCTTTTGCCAAATCTACCATAGAACAAACATGAACAAACAAAAGAAGAGATATTTGAAAGGTTTGTGAACAAGCACAAACATAGCACTGAAACCATAACCCTTGCACAAATCAAGTGTCATATCGATAGCCAATGAGAGCAGTGAATGGTGACCCTCAAACAATTTTTGAAGGGAAATGTAGCAGTTTTCTTTTTTGTCACTTAAAAAAAAAAACCGACCTCATGCCACTTCTCTTCAAGAATAAACATCAGTGAATAAATGGAAGGAACAACAGCAACAAGAAAGACCGCAGTGAAATATCGATGAAGAAAATCTTGTGTGGGTATTATTCAGCGAATTTTCTACAATAAAATTGAAGGTCACCTCCACAAAAGTCGATGGATTATCATAGCAGAGCAGCTACAAATCATTGCTTTGACATAGTTTTATTTTTGGTAGTCAATTGTGAAAAGAATATAAGAACTCAAACGTGATGCCATAGGTATCGATTTAAGGTTACTAATCTATAGAGGAGAGTTTCTAGTGTGTCTTCCAGCTGGTTTGAACGAGCATTTATCAGTTGTCTACAGTATGTTGAATTCTAGAGTAAATTGGATTTCATGTTTTTTTTTGAGGTCGCAGGTAAAATTAGAATCCCATGCATATAATATACATGGGAATACTCTCTTGGGGGTTGTATGTAAGAAAAAGGATAGCAAGCATAGATGAGACATACATGCAACAAATTTTACGCTCAGCAAATCACAGATTGGCCATCGACCTCCTATTGGATAGATTTGTTGGTTGAATGATAATTTCAACATGGAGAAAAAGTGCATTGGTTACAGGAATGCATGATAATAAACTGATGATGAGCTGGCGATTTAAAGAAAGAAAACAAAGTCTATAACAGCTAGTCCAAAAACTTTCCAAAATGATGGTTGGTGATAAAAAATCAACCTGCAAAAGGAATAAAAGGAAGAAAGTTTGGTCAACTTGGGGAGATGACTTGATTTAGTTTCCTTAATTGAATGCAAACAACATAAATCCTTCAAAACCGAAATAAAGTTACAAAGGTGACCTGCATTCAATCTTTTGGGCATTGAGGCTTTAATACCATTTTTCAAAGAGAAGGGCCAGTTTCATTGTAGAGATGGAATTTTCTATATATTCAAGCTTGGAAGGAAGATTAGGGGTTAGACAGTTCAATTTGGAGCATTGATTATAGTAGAAAAACAACTATTCACTCTCATCCCCCACATCTTGGCCACTATCACCATTGTTGATGACAAGACATTTAAGAGCTTGTCACCTGTAATCCATTATGATACAAATAGTCTCTTGGGTAATAAGTGATTCAGTCAGTTATGTTTATTTGAGTTCTATGTTGATTGGTTGTTAATGATTAAATTGTCGGTAATGATTGGAAGTTATTTGTTCTTTCTTTGGCTCACCTTTCAATTGGGATGCAATTATTTTAATTTCATTTCCATTTGATTCTATGTTATGGTCACTTCTAAAAACTGATCTCAACCATTTAAATTTAGAGCTTGAAATAACCCTCACTCTTGGTTGTTCTAGGACAATCAAGGAGGGAGTTATGTATGTTGTTTTTGTTCATAAAATATGCATATTCTTATATCATATTACATTATACACTTTCTAGGGACAACCCCCTGTGACTGAAAAAGTACTAGTATAAACAAAGAGTCTCACCAACCATAACAAGGGTTGGTTTACCTATAATTATTGTGTAAATGTCCCCACGCAAATTTGTGTCATAAGAGGTCCTTAACATAGTGGAACTCATCCGAAATACTAAAAAAATGAATATTGAAATGCATGAGAAACAATGACAAGTTACATATATAAACATGAAATAAATATTTTCATTTTCTTTTAGGTTTTATTTTTTTTAAATGGAATTTTTCTAAGGACATTAGACAAAAGTTGTGGGATGACACCTACGAATCCCTCACAAAAGGGAAAGGTCACCCCTGCATCTCCCCAAGTTCCTTGGTTTCCTTGTCCCAAAAATATGGGAGGTGTGATGGTTGCACCTCCCACCCAAGGGATTGTGTCCTCTTATAACACTGCTTATTTCTCAAATAAACATCCAACTCTCCAATTTAGAACCATCATGGTTGTTTATTTGGGTTTCCTGGCCCCACAATGGTGCCTGACCTTTGGGTGATGGTTTTAGGTTTCGAATATTATGGGTCTCACGTGATTCTAGAATCATTCTCAAGTCCAATTATATCTCCTTTTAACATCTCACCAATCTTGTTGAAACCAATTTTCCCTAAAATGATAAATGGAATACCCCGAAACTATTAATAAATGATAAAGATATATGTTCATCAATTTACATAATCATTTTTCTGTCAACGTATGACTTAATAGAGACAACTTAATCTTTGATGACCAAGGGAGGGAGGTCAAACATGTCAAAAATGATTGAATCACAATGATCAAGAAGACTAACATATCAAATTATCAAGGATAAAAAAATATGGAACTATGGATGGAATAAAAGCATCGGATAATCCCTAGAATCTCACAAATTTGGTTGTCAAGTCACAAGAGTAGGAATCCATCAGCAAAAGTTTCATGCGCATTCACAACCTCGTGAACATTGCTTTCAAGAATTGGATTAAAAACCAAAAGATCCTTGTTTTCCTTTTTGACAAGTTAGCAAAGATAAATATTAAACCAACAGCCTGGTGACAAATCATTTATGACTGTAATGGAAATATTGCTTGCAAACTTTATAGGAATATATGAATTAAGCATATTCAATATATAAGACACTAACAAATTGTAATTTTTTCTATGCTCCAAAAGAATTCTTTAAATATCCCGAAGATGGTAAAACTAATACAGATTAAACAAAGTTGGTTCGGAGAAATAATTTTGGCATGTCTATAGAGAGTATAATAAAAAAACAGACATAATGAAAATTTTAATCACACCTATTTCTCAAAGAACCATCTTTTTTATAATGTTGAGTTCCTAGGAGCTTCTTTAACTGCTTCTGTAATGAGACCGAGTACATTGCAACCACAAAATCATGTTTAAGAAGAAAACATAGATTTATACATATATAAAAATACCACCAATAACAAAAAAAACAGTTGGAATTGTAGAATAAGTCTCATACACATTAATTTGAAAAATTTGAATGTCAATCGTCTCCAGAGTTCAAACCAATTATAAGGTCATGGACATCTTTTGCATCAAAATCAAAGGCATGGCAGATTGTATTGGATCTATTGAAATGAATTGCTTTGACAGGATCCTATGAAAATGATAACCAACACTAGAATTTAGACAGACTACTCCATTGGCACTTTTACAAAGGAGGAAAAGTTCATATACAATGATTATTCTCTTTCCTATATGGGAAGTGTAAAGAAATGTGTTGAATATGGCACACCTTGTCATGAGAATTGAAATCACTGATAAAAATAGTGTCTCCGACATTAAAAATTAGAATACCACTCAGGTTCAAATACCACTTTATGAGGTGCTTAGCATTGATCCTAAACTTATCCAGTTTACTTGGGTAACATTCTTCGAATGAGGGGAAACATCATTGGATTTACCTAGGTACCATTCTTGGAGAATTATGGGAAGCTCGGATTGAGAAATACTGAAGTGCATTACATGGAAATTATTATAAAAAAATAAATAAGCAGGTGGTGTCGTTAGTTGGGATTTGGTGTAAAATATTTTAAATGGGAAACAATTCCTTTTGAGACTAGAATAGAACTCTTCTAATACTTATAATATGGTGAATATGTGACTATTTCCTCTTATTGATGTCATTAGATCATATGGATAACATGAGTTACAGGAATTTCCTCAATTTGTGAACACTGGATCAGTACCGTCTATCATTTTAAATGTTTGGATTTCACCATGTGTTCATAGAATACCAACAACATACCCTTATGTGACAGAAGTATTCTAACAGGCAGTCCACATAAAAGGACTTGGCACCATATTTTGATTACAACCAAGAAAAAGAAAAATGAATCATCTAACTGTTTACCCTAGAACTTTAAAATGAGGCCTTATTTTAGCCTAAAATGGTAAAAAAATTCTCAATGTCTTTAAGAATTCTTGAATCTAGAAAACAACTATAAATTCAAATAATGAAAATGTAATATATGTTTTCATCTAAGAATAGTTTTCTAGGGTGCAACAATGTCAACAAAAGTTACATTTCCAGATCTTGTAAACATATTCTAGGAGAGAAGGAATGGATGTATTGAGAGGGAATTCAAGAAATAGGTACCGTGTTTGATAATTTTGAGAATAGAAAGTGAATAAATGTAGACCTGATCAGATGAATCGAACATAGGTCCATCGGTAGTGGGCGGTCCCATGGCCCCTTCCCCTGGCCACTAATAAATCCCATCCTCACTTGCTCTGTAGGTGTTGTCATCATTTTATACAACAAAAGAATTATTAAACATAATACATGACAATGATGAGTTTCTACAATAGTTAACAAGTTGAGAGTAGATACACATTGAAAAAAGGGATAGGAGGCAATACCTACGCTAATAACAAGTGATTATCCATAGATCCTTCCCCAAGATTAAAGGTTTCTTATATTTTTCTCTGATGAGCATCTGCATTACTTTGAGGTAATGAGAAGAATCAACCAGCCCAAAGTGAAAATGTATAAATCAAGAAGTTTCCTTCAAATCCTTATGTAGAAAACCATAATTTTTTATAGTAAGAAACAAATGATAAATTAGATATGTACAAAGTCCTTCAATTCTGGTACACCTTGTTATCAGAAAGAAACAAATTAACCATTCCCATCTGATAAGCATGGTAAAGGATGAATTCACTAAATGGATGTAACCTCCTTAGATGACCAAATCCTAGTGGTTATTCCATATGAAGGAATTGAATACCTTGTGGGGCCAAAGTAATTATTATTGCCTCTAAGATAGAACTCACATTTTCAATAGAGATTCTTATTTGGTTAAGGAAGGTTGCATTCTTTTATCTAGGGACAATCTAGACCAAATCCAAGCTTCCCTCATTGCAAAGAATGGATTCCACTGTCCACATGCTGAAAAGTTGGTCCTTAGTTAGAAGGAAAATGTATTTCAGAAACACCAAAGTTTAAAATTTTTCTTTTAACAAAAAGAAAAATGGCAAGAAACAATTGTAAATATTGAAAATTGAAAAAGTATAGGATGTGGCAATTTTGTATAGGTTTTGAAAAAATAAAATAAATCATTGATTGGACATCATAAATAAAACAAACATGTAAAGTTCATTGGAATAAACAACAATAAACATTACCCTTGATCCATGGTTAGAATTCATCAATTTTTTAGTGAAATTACACAATGTTATCATAGGCACTCTTGCACTGTCAACATGAAGTTTCAATGTTTTAGCTTTTACCCCCAGTTGAAGGGATCCAACTTTTACAAAATGAAATTTCAAACCTGAAGAATAGGAAAATTGAGATCCTTGTTCAGCAAGATAATTTTAATGAGAAAACTATAGCTCATTAATAGTACATTCAGAATCAAATTGCTAAACATAGATCATGATTATAGGTTGTTAAATGGAACAAGGTGCCACCTCTTGTTCAATTGGCTGTGAAGAAAATATTCGAAGAGAAATCCAGACATTCCAATGAACTTAACCTCAAATGGTATCCCTTGCTCCTTCGATCCCTTACAGACTAGTTAAGTGTTTCTCCATGATACTATTGAACTGGAACATATTAATTTGGAAACAACTTGGGTGACCTAAAATTCTAGGTCTATCACTTCCAAGTTCTATGGGATAAAAAGAGGCTCTTATTGCTCCCTAACAAGATATATCTAGACAAGGATATTACAAGGCTCCAATTTGAGTTTAATCATGATCAAGCACAAGTAGTGGCCACTAAAGAGGACAACAAATAGGTGGTTATTAAATACTTTAAGGAAGTGATTTGTGCTTCTTCACCTTTTGGGTTGTCACACCCATGCAGTGATTTGTGCTTCTCCACCTTTGGGGTTGTCACACCCTTGGATGGATAAATGATGACTTTCATGATTTGGTCATTTCCATGTGATTTTGATATGTTAATTCTGCCAGTATGATATTTTTTTCCTCACAAAGACACATGGAATCCATGAAATAATGCTTCCATTAACTCTAGATACCATGAAGAATTGACTTTTAAAAAGACAAGCTAAGATATGTGGGTGTCTGTGGATCTAGGGGAGTTGCTATAAAAATTCCAATCCCTAGGTGACTATTGTCCTTATGTTCTCAATCAAACAAGATGTTATTTTTTCCATAGCACAAATCACACAATAGCTAGAAAGAAATAGCAGATGTGTAAAACAATTACACACACAGGGAATTTCCCCTTCAAATCATCTTATTATTAACTTAACCAAAGCTTACATTTTCTAGGGCTAAACTCTTATACATAAAAAATGGCTCCCTTTAAATATATTCAATAAGCTGGAGATAATCCAAATGCAGGAAGAAGTGAGAAATAGTGCCCAAACTATGCATAGAACATAATCTTATTTGGGTATGCGACCTCATATGGTTGTCTCAATGCCCAAGTTACATAGATTATGCTTCATTACTATTGCACAAAATCCTCCCCAAAGGTGCCCAAAAGGTGTTGTTGTTTTCCATATCATCCCATCATTGGAGGTATATTGCTGGTATGAGGTCCACTCAATGCAATCATGATTTCTTCTCTTATATTTTCCATACCTCATATTTTTCCATTGTCTACTCTAAGAGGACATCATGGATAGTCCTAAATTGTGCCCATAACTACCTCACATCCACAAAAATGTCCCAAACTAAATGCCTAGGTTGTTATAAGGTGAAACAAACCCAATAATGTTCAAAACAATACCCATATTGTCTTAATTATTGTTGTAATTTACTGTTATAGAGCCCAAAACTGCCCAAATATGAGGTATAAGGGCTATTCATTGCCTTTCATTGTCCACAGGTGTCATTGATTTCCCAGAATTCATTTTACAACCAAGAAAAAGACAAAATCATACTTTAGACTTGCCTAGAAAACTTAGGAACCAACCCATAAACCCTCATGAAATATTAAGTGAACACCTTATAGGAAACAGAGGGGTAACACCTCCAAAAATCAGCTTTCTATTGATTGATTGATCCTTTGATTACCATCCACTTAACCATTATTGTCCCTTATTATATGGTTATGCAATCCTATTTGTATCACATAAAGATATTCTGGTTCAATTGATCAGTGAGCAGCAGGTCCATTCCTCACACACACTAGGTTCACATACCGAACAATTGAAATTGTGTTGGGATCACTATCAACTTTTGTACCTGTTGCATTTGGTGCCAATATTTAGTTCCAATTCCTTGTTCAACCTCTTTATTCACATCTAAATTTTTATCACTAACAAGATATATCTGTCAAAGTAATTCTTTGTACAAATTCCCCACATCCTTTCGCAGGTCCATTCCTCACACACACTGGGTTCACATACCAAACAATTGAAACTATGTTGGGGTCACTGTCAACTTTTGTACCTGCTGTAGGTCCAGGTCCTTATTCAATCTCTTTATTCACATCTACTTTTGAATCACTAACAAGAGATATCTGCCAAAGTATTTATTTGCATAACTTCCCCGCATCCTTTAGCATATATGCATCTCCAAAACCAATTTCACGCATCATTGCAGTTGTACTTTTTAGTAGATGTTTTGAAAAGGATAAAAACCCCTCTAGACTTGAAATACATCTCAAAATTCTCATGTGTTGGGATCCCTCAATATCTGCCAGCTTTGTTCTAGCCAACAAATCCATGAATTCAATTGCAGGTCTCATTCATTCTCTAAGAGCAGTGCAAACAAGTCTTGTGAGAGCAGATGAGTGCTGTTGTCAAAAGTTTTTAAAGGCAATGGTGATATTCTGGCCACTTGCAAATTTTAATGGTAAGAGATGTAAACCAAATACTTGCAGTAGGGCCTCTATACCCTTTTTCTCAATGAACACCCCACATCTATCTGTAGTATGAAGAATACTCTCTAAGATAAGTGTAGCATTGCTTATACAATCTAGGATAAAGGATTCCATGTTTGAATACAATGTTTTTGTAGAATTATCAACTCCCATCTCAGAATTTTCCCTTGATGATTCATCTCCATCCACTGAAATAAATTTTTTATGTTCTAAATCAGTCTCCATGGGAACAGATGCATAAGAGTTGGCAGAATCGTGCAACAAGGAAGACACTTCAATGCTAGATCCAAGTTTTGTAATAGTATTTAAAATTTCAATCAATACATCCACCATCCCCCCCATAAAGAAGCAGCATGTTGCATCAGCTCATCCAAAGCAGATGATAAGGACCCAGGAGTGTCACCTACCAAAGCTCATAAGTAGATTTTTGATATAAAAAAATTCACCAAACATCTCAGAGCACCATGATCCTTAATAACTTGAATACCAAGGTTATTGAGGCACAAAGCATCCAAGCACTGTGGTATACAAGCTATTGTATCTGCATAAGGACACCAACCATGATAGCATCCAAAACAACATTAGGCAGACCAACAACATCTAGCACATACTAGCAAGTTGGATTTTTGTGAATAAGATCACTCATGATTGTAGCTGCAAGTGAAAATACCATGCCACCAAAGTATTTTGATCTTTTGAATATAGTGCACATGAAAAATGGAAAATCACTCTCTTCATATCTATATAGCCATGCAATATTTCCAGGAGCATATGTGTGAATAGATATAGGTCGAAGCAAAGCCTTCATAAGAAGTATTATATGATAAGGAACCAATGTGTCAGATTGAACTGCCTATGTTTCCTCTAACCCAACAACATTGAACTAAGGATACTTACCCCTAAAACATGAATGTGATTCTCCACTCTGCTTCCTTAATCCCTCCTTGAAATGGCATACTTCATGATTCAATTGTGCTATGGTGTTTTCTAAGACTCCTACATCCCTAAATGAGCTTGCAGCATGATTAATATAGTCCATAAAATATTCAAACATGCACAACATCTGTTACCCTTCAAATCTAGGTCTGGGTGCTCAAACTGCAGCCATTTAACAACCCCAAAACTCCATTCATATTCTGGCTTGATTTTGCAAGAGGCAAGTTATTGCAATGCTTAAAGGATTTTGGGATATATTCATCTGTTAAACCACATTTATTGAGAATAAATTCTATGGCAATACCCAGACGTGGCTGGATTATGGATGGGAGTAATTTTTGTTAGTTTTTCAACATTAAGCTAGCATTATGTTAGGATCTTTACTGAGAGAATAACAAGTACAACAATCAAACACAAGAGACAATGAACACAATGTTTTTGATCGGGGAAACCATAAATGGAGAAAACCCCACAACTTCCTCAAAGATAGAATCAACACAAGATGTAAGACCCCAAAACAGTAAGATGCACTCCCGACAGCAGTAATCTTCTTCTTCTCTAGTCCCAGTGTATTTCCTTCCTCACTGATGCACCACACTTGAGTGAGTGAGTGATGTGTGTTACAAGTGATAAATAGAGAGGCTCTCACTCTCTATTTATATTCTTCCATTCACTTGAAGTGCACTCAATCATGTCGGCCCAACTTAACAATTACTTACTAGAGCCTACATCTCAATGAGTGTATAATAACTCTAGTGCCCCAAAACTGTGGGGACTTTAACAATGACTTGACAAGACTTGTTTACCTTATTAATCCTCTCGATTGGAACATCGGGGCATGACAACATGACTCAAATACATAATAGAAACATCCCGGAATAAACATTGGGTTACAATATATAAGATACATAGAAGAATACATTCCGAAGTTACAAATACATCAACACTCCCTCTTAACTAGGAAGGTATTCTTTTGACACAATTTTCAGCACTGGTCTTCTTCTTTGGATCATCTTTGTCTTCAAGTCATATTTGTCTTCAAGTCTTCTTCATTATTGGATCTGGATCATCTCTCAATCTAGATCATCATAGAACATCATCACTGGATCTGGATCATCACTCGATTTGGATGATCATCATTGGATTGGATCTGGATCATCACTCGATCTGGATCTGGATCTGGATCATCTCTCAATCTGGATCATCACTACTGGATCTGGATCATCACTCGATCTAGATCTCTCAGAGTCATCATAACTGGATATTTATCATAGCTCGATCTGGATCTCACCTGGTCATCATCATGTGTGTACTATCTCGTCATAGGAAGTTCTATAGAGCCAGCCCTTTTTCATGCTAGTTGTAGTCCTAGCCCATAGGTAGGTCTTCACCCAGCACTTACATCTGACCTTCTCGTCAGAAAGGCATGCCCAGCACTCACATTTAATCATGTAGTAAACTACAATCACATTAGAAAGGCCCAACACTCACATTCACCAGCATGGTAGGCACATCAACTACCATCTGTGAAATGGCTCTGCACTTATATCTGACCTACTCGTCAGAAAGGCATAGTACTCACATCCATCCAGGCTAGAACCACATCCACCACAATGATGAAAGAACCCTGTTCTTTTCACCCAGGCTGGAACCACATCCACCACAATGATGGAAGACTTTCAACCAGGCTGGAACCACATCCGCCACAATGATGAAAGATTTTTGCACTTACATCTGACCTACTCATCAAAAGGGCATGCACTCACATCTGACCTGGTAGGAACTGAATCCTACACCCTCGTCAAAATGGCCCCCAGTCCCTGACTGAGCTACTTGGTAACAGACCAGGTGCCTCCACTCTCCTAGAGAGTGGCAGTTGCCCTTACATCTGTCCTACTCGATAGAATGGCCAACACTCACAACTGACATGGAAGGAACCTAATCCTTTAGCCATGATAGAATGGTTTATCCCTTACATCTGACCATGGAAGGAACCAATCCTCTCACCATGTCAGAATAGCTCTCTCAGTCCTGGACTGAGTGTTCTTGGTAACTGACCAGGTGCCTCCATTCCCAGAATGGCAGTCAGCACTCATATCTGACATGGAAGGAACCAAATCCTCTCACCATGACAAAATGGCTCAGCCCTTACATCTGACCATGGAAGGAACCAATCCTCTCACCATGTCAAAATGGCTATGGGTCTCATCACTTTCTCTTGGAGGGAACCTCGATTTGGAGAACACCAAGTCTCTCTATGAAGTACTTAAACTTTAGCCTAGCCAATGGCTTCGTCAATACATCAGCTATCTATTCCTCCATCGCAACATACTGGAGCTTCACTGCGCCTCTCTGCACCATATCCCTGATATAGTGATACTTGATCTCGATATGCTTCGACTTGTCATGGAATACTAGATTCTCTGACAACTTCACGCAACTCTGGTTGTCACAATGTATACAAGTAGCATCCAACTAAAGATCAAATATATCAGAGAGTAGCTTCCGTAGCCATACTGCCTCACAACTAGCTGAACAAGCTGCGACATACTCTGCTTCAGCTGTACTCGGTGCCACACAGGATTGCTTCCTGCTAAACCAAGAGATCACACCTGATCCTATACTGAAGCAACATCCTGAAGTACTCTTCCTGTCGATGGCACTGCCTGCCCAATCTGAATCAACATAACCTTCCAGGTTAATCTTTTGATTCGCATCGTACTTGAGCCCATAATCACTTGTACCCTTCAGGTACCTCAGAATATGCTTTGCAGTAATCAAGTGAACACTTCTCGGATCTGTCAGGTACTGGCTCAAGGTGTTCACAGCAAATCAAATATCTGGTCTCGTATTCATCAGGTACATCAATGACCCAATCATCTGACGATACATCGTAGCATCAATTGAATCTGATGAAGCATCACTCAATAGCTTCAGGTTCGATGCCATAGGTGTGGCCATGGCCTTGCATTCCATCATCCCAAACCTCTTCAGGATCTCTACTGCATACTTCCCTTGTCCAAGGAAGATTCCATCTGTACTCTGCCACACCTCCATACCTAGAAAGTAATGCATCATTCCCAAGTCCTTCATCTCGTACTCAGCAGAAAGCTTTCTCTTTGTATCAGCAATCAACCCATCTGTACCTGTTACAAATAGATCATCTACATACAGTAGGAGCATCACGGGGTTGCCATCTTCAACCTTGTAGTAAAGGTTGGAATCTGCTTTACTCTTGGTAAAGCCCAAACTAGATAGAAAGCTATCAATCCTGCCATACTAGGTCCTGGGTGCCTATTTCTAACCATATAGGGATTTCTTCAATCTGCATATATGAGACTCTCTGTCATGTGTCTCAAACCTAAGTGGCTGTTCTACATACACTTCCTCTTCTACTACACCATTCAAGAAGGCAGTCTTGACATCCATCTGGTGTATCTTCCATTTCATTACTGCAGCCAGAGCAAGTATTGATCTAATGGAAGTGTATCTGGCTATAGGTGCAAAGGTCTCTTCATAGTCTATTCCCTCTTTCTGAGAGAATCCTCGAGCTACAAATCTTGCCTTATACTTTTCAATGCTACCGTCTGCAGCATGCTTGATCTTGTAGATCCATTTGGAAGTGACAACTGACTTCCCTTTTGGTCTTGGGACAACATCCCAAACATCATTCTTCATGATCGATTGATATTCTTCGATCATAGCATCCTTCCATTCTTTCTATTGTACCGCTTCTTCATAACTGGAAGGTTCTTTATCAATGAAATCACATAGTAAAGCTACATACCCAGAATTAGATCTAGTTCTCTTTCTTTCTCTGTGATTCTCTTCTGGAGCCCCATATCTTTCCACACCTTGGATAAGTTCACGTACCCAAGCAGGTTTCTGCTTATGAGGATTCTTTTCCAGAGGTGGATCTATAGGTCTTTGTGGTTCTTCGAACTCTCGATCTTCTTCTTGAGCTTCTTTGTCCATGATTGTATCATGAATTCTGGGTACTTTTGCTTCTGCTTCTTCTGCTTCTTCAGTAGGTCTCTTTCTGGATTTGCTATAAGCTGTGCCTTCATCAAATGTCACATCCCTGCTGATGTCAATCTTCTTGTATCCTAGGAAGTAGATTCTGTAAGCCTTCGAGCTTTCAGAGTATCCCACAAATATGCCCTTCCTTCCTGAAGGATCTAATTTTGTTCTCTTTTCTTTTGGAATGTGTATGTACATGGGACAGCCAAATATTTTGAGATGGCTGACTTCTAGTTTCTTGTCGGAGAAAACTTCTTCAGGAGTCTTGTTCTCGAGTACTCTATGTGGAGTACGGTTCTGTACATACAACGCTGTTCTGGCAGCTTCAGCCCAAAGATGCATAGGTAGATCTTGATCATGAAGCATAGCTCTTGTAGCTTCCATGATAGTTCTGTTTTTCCATTCTGCAATCCCATTCTATTGTGGATTATAAGGAGTGGACAACTCCCTCTTAATCCCTGAATATTTGCAAAGCTCTTTGAATTCATTTGAAGTGAATTCTCCACCATTATTTGATTGAATGGTCTTTATCTTCTTTTTAGTATGGTTTTCGATCAAGGCTTTGAATTCTTTAAACTTGCTGAATACTTCATCTTTGTTCTTCATAAAATAAATCCATGTCTTTCTAGAAAAATCATCAATAAAAGAAACATAGTATGCATACCCGCTAAGTGAGTTTGATGACATAGGACCGCATACATCGGAGTGGATGATTTCTAGAATGCTTTTGGCTTTGCTTTCGCTGCTTGGAAATGTCTTCTTTGTATTCTTTCCTTTCGCACATCCTTTGCAGACCCCATCATGTTTTGCTTGAATTTCTGGAAGACCTTCGACAACTTTACTTGCAATGGGTAGTGCTCTATAATGCACATGTGCAAGTCTTCTATGCCAAAGCTCATTTGGCTCTACTGTCTCATGGATCAAGGCTTGTTCTGGATGGCCCTTCATTTTGTACAAGCCTCCTTCTTGTTCTCCAATCACTACCGCATCATTGATAGTCTTTCCTTTTGGCCACATGATGACTTGACCATCTATGAATGCCACCCACATTCCTTTTGCATCCAATGCTGAAATGGATAAAAGGTTCTTCTTCAATCCTGGCACAAACAATACTTCTTTCATTGTTAGAGACTTACCAGAGTCTAGCTTGTATGAAGATTCCCCACTACCTTTTATTGGATATTGGTAGTCATCTCCTAGTTTCACCTTGTGAGGTGATTCATGTTCTGATAGTCTTATAAAAGATTCCTTGAATCCCATCATATGTTTGGAAGCCCCACTATCTATGAGCCAATCATCACTTCCATGAGTAATGTTACCTGTGAGAGCTGATATTAGAACATATTCATCCTCGCTTGAAGAATCTTCACTTTCATATCTGGTTCTCTTTCTGCATGGTTCATCATCCTCTGCAGCATGAACATGATGTCTTCTTTTGTTGCTCTTCTTTCCTATCTTCTGTTTGTTAGGACAATCTTTTGCAAAGTGTCCTACTTCATCACAAGCATAGCATATGACCCTAGACATATCTCTTCTAGTATTATCTTTGTGAGAATGCTTACCTCTGGAGCGATGAAATTTCTTTCTTGTTTACTTGGAGTGAGTCTTGGAGTGTACCGTGAGAGCTTGGTCTTCACTTCCCATCTTCTCTTCTTGGGCTGCTATCCGAGCTTCTTCTTGAGAGCATTCTTCCTATAGTCTGTTGAACTTGACTAACTTCTTCTTAGCACAAATTCCTTAAATGAAAGCATCCCATGACCTAGGGAGGCCATTCAAAGTAGTCATCACAATCTCTGTGTTTTCCGATTCTTCATCAACAGCTTCTAATTGTTCCTTGATCTGAGAAACCCTTGTGAAGTAAGACTGGATAGTTTCTGCATTTTGAATCTTCACATTCTTCAGTTGGTTCCTGTTAACACCCAAAAAAGGTTCACTACCTCATCTACCCCATTACATGGCTCATTTGTCCATTTTCCTACCATATTTCCATCAAAAACCCATAAAACCATGAAAAAAGCCTCCAAAAGGCCATAAAACCCTCTTTTTCTCTAAAAATATCCAAAATTCCTCCAAAAAAGCAAAAATCTCCAAAAAGGAATAAAAAATATAAAATAATGAGGAAAATGAGGAAAAAACCCCTAAAAAGCTGAAACCCTAATCAGCAAACCCTAACCCCAAAAAACCATATGGTTTCCAACTATAAATAAGTGATGGAGACCCCTCATTTCATATCCACAATCACAGTATCCTGCCTCTGCCAAAATTGCTCATGAAACCCTAGCTCACCATCGAGCTACTTTCACCATTGAGAGCCCCTTTCGGCCCATTTCACCATTGGAGAAAGAGAAGAAGCAGCTTGAAGCTCGGAGCCACCGACTCGGATCACCGCAAAGGGCTTCACCAACCTTCACATTGAACGTCAGATCAATAAAATAATTCTTTACCTTTTACTTATTTGTGCTTCATACATGTTTGTATTTAATTTCTTATTTCAGTTATAGCTTTTAATTCACATAACATTGAACTGCTACTAAGGAATCCATTGTCCTTAGTAGGTACTCATTCGTACAAGCTAGGTGTAAAACCCTAGCTACAGTTTTGGCGACTCCACTGGCTTTTTAATTTTTACTTGTCATTTTCCGTTTTGTACTTTCAGCTGTCGTTTTCGGCCTCCGTACATCGCTATTTTTCTCTCCACAGTCGCTTCCCGACCGCGCCTTTTCAGCCATTAGCCGCGGCCCGACCGCACCTGTTTACTTCAAACTTGTGGTCCAACCGCCGCTGTTAGCCAGGAACCTACGACCTGTGCGCGACTGTTGCCTTCCAACCTGAGATCTGAGCGCCGCTGTTAGCCATAAACCTGCGAACTGCGCGTGACTGTTGCCTTCCAACCCGCGGTTTGACCACCGCTATTAGCTAAAAACCTGCGTCCCGACCGCACCTGTTTACGTCAAACCCGCGGTCCGAGCGCCGTTGTTAGCCAAAAACCTGCGACCTGCACGCGACTGTTGCCTTCATACCTGCGGTCCGACCGCGCGATTTCGCCCCATACCTGCGATCCGCGATCTAATTTCTGCACTTGTTGCCGTGCCAGAACCCAGTCACTTTGCTTCCATATTTCCTGCACTTGCACAGCCATCTGTCCCACCTACAGCCCTACAGCCTTTCTGTCCCATGTTTACAGAATTGTTTAAAAAAAAATTTAGCATTGTTTATTCAGATAAATTTTGCATGGTATAAATTGTTTCATTCAATTATATTGTTATTTTGGAAGTTGCCCTGGCACTTCTCTTTTGGGTTCATAACCTCACAAGCACACAATCTGTCACCTAAATCAAGTGAGACTTAAAAAAAACTACTTAACTCAACCAACATTCTAACCCCACTTGGGGAACACAAAAGAATTTTTGTAGTTAGGTAGGATCAAGGGGATAGGCTTCCAATAATGCCCCTTGGTTATTTACACTTGAGACATAGTTGTTGTCCTTTAGGGAACCAAAATCCCCTAGTATTTTTTGACACGGTCACAACCAGATTATCAGAAGGCCTCTCCCTTAGGAGGGTTGAAGTCGTGAGATTGGTTCCGGAGGTCTGAGTGGAATACCGAACTCCATTCAGTAACTGAAGGGCTACCTTTCGCAGTTCTCAGAATATCCCTGTATAGGGAATATTGCGGTTAAAGGACCAAGCGGCAGATTTACCTTTCTAGACGTGTCATGAACGAGGTATCTTAGTTGCCATACTTCTAGGTTTGAGTACCCAGTGTCCCTCCCGGTAGAGGGATACTTTAGCCATTTGACTTTCCTATTTATATTTTCTGACTTGGATTTCATCACCTTACAGAGGATATGCTTAGTTGAGTCATAATACTTTTAGCTAGGTGTTTGCAAGCTCCCTTACCTCCTTTTGGTCTAGTGAGTCCACCGCTTTTTATTTTTTAGGAAACCTATTGCTTATTGGTATTCTGACCACTTTTGTTGACGCTCTGCCTATTATAGCACGCTGTTACAGTGGGCGTTTTTTGAGTTAGTTTTTGGCCTGAGCTCCGTATTTTTTGAGCTCTCCTTCTGCACGCTCGGTTGCATTAGGGTTTTTTGAGCCGGTTTGTAGTTCCCTCAACCCACAGAGATTTGACATCATTTATCACCATTGCTTCCCCGAGACATTCTCGGTGCCTCAGAGGTGAACCCCCACAGCATGGATCACTTGATACCACTCATCGTAGATCTCGAGCCTTGTCACTTGACTCCAATCGTCAGTGGCATAGGACTTCGTCACCAGATTCTGACGCCCCTTATTTTACCTCAGACTCAGAACCTAAATCCGAGAACACCCTTTACACCGCCCCTACTGGCCCCATGGCTGGCGTGAATCCCACTCCCTTAATGGGAGGGACCGTTGGTGGCACATCCACCACTACACCAGTTATCACACCTATCATGGGTATGCCCTCCATGGGAGGCCCATCTACCGTTCCCCTCACCGTACCTATTCCCACGGCGGGAATACCTATTCCCACTCCATTAGTAGTTCATACTACCCATGTTGGTGCAGGACCGTCCCATACCACCTTGGTTCCCCCACTTGGGGGTAACGTCCCTCACATGACCCCTCCACTTGGGGGCATGGGCCCCAACTTGATCCAACCCACAACCGTGTCACACCCTTCGTCCAGTTTGCCATACATGGCTAGCTTCAACCTACCTGACCTAGCCAGATTAGCCAACGACCCCATCCGACACGACCCTGTGTGGCCCCACATGCCTACCAAGCTCCCCTCTGACATCCCTAAGTTCGAGGGTAAGGCAGGTGAGGACCCACAGAACCATATCATGTCCTTCCATCTATGGTGTTTCTCAAATTCCATAGTAGACAACTCCATTCACCTCCATTTATTACAGCGCACTTTCACTGGCTCTGCTGCCAAGTGGTATATCGAGCAACCCCATGGAACCCATGTCACCTTTACGTCCCTTGCCTCGACCTTCCTACAGTTCTTCCAGTTACCTGTCCGCTATGACGCAGGCGTTGAGATCCTCCTATCTTGTAGATAGAACACGGCTTCCCACATCACAGACCACATTCACGAATGGCGGCGACGCCGTAGCCTATGCAAAATCAAGTTGGATGACCGGATCTTCCTATATTGGTTCCTCAAATCCCTCCTTCCACTCATTGCTAAGGATGTGGCAGCCGAAAGACCCCAGTCGAAGGAATAGGTTATCCTTAAAGCCCAGCAGTTCGATCTCATTTACGCCCAGTCGGGTTATCTTTATACCATCATACCTGACGCCCCTCGCGGCGATCCCTCCCAGCACGATGCACCGGGGGCATCCCACACTGCCGACGGCATCATTGGCCGTCTCTCCTCGCAGCCTCAGCCATTTTCCATAGCCCGTCCTCCCCTGGCCCTGAACCTTTGCGAGCTACATCACAATCCGGAGCAACCAACTCGTATGCTCAAATGCCACATCAACACCATTCCCATGGACCCTCCTGTCCACCTCAGTGTTTCAGCCATATGACTCCTGCTTACACCCCCCCGATCGCACCTCAACCCTACTGTCATCAGCAGGCTGCACCAGCTCTTGCTCCACCACAAGCCCAACCTCATTATTATCAGCCACAGCCAGCCCCTGCGGCAAACCCACAACCCGCTCCATAGCACTATCAACAACCCCCTCAAGTAGATGCACCAGTGCACCCTCCACCTCCATATTATCCACCGCAGCCCGCTCCCGCACCTGCACCAACTCAGAATTCACCTACTACCCAAGGGCAGGTTTACACCCAAGAAAACCCGCCGCTAAACCAGAACAACCAACGCAACCAGGGCCAACAAAACCGCGGCAGAGGCTGCAATCATGGGAACAACCAACAGACCGAGCAAGCTGGTCAACACCCTAATCCCCCCGCTAACAATAACGCGGCCCCTACCAACCAAAACCCTGATCGCCTGCCCAAGCAGGCTAAAAACCCTAATTTGCGAACGAACTATCCTTGTTCTGTTTGCGGGGTCTATGGCCACTACACACATTTTTGTCCACATATGGAGCGAGTTCAACAACTTTTGGCTCCTGATAGACTACGCCAAGGACAGGCGGCTCCTCAAGCACCACCCAACCCCCCACAACCTCAGCAGCCACCTTTAGTGCTACAAAACCCCTTACCAAACCAAGGCTTAGTGAACACTGAACCATTGGCTCCACCTCCAGCTAATGCGCCCATCCAACAAATCACTTACGCGGCTCCTGATCAAACCATATTTGACTCAGGTACCCACCATCTGTTGATGATGTCCTCCAATGAGGTCAACCTCCAGACTCAGCGAAACCAATATGGCTCCACCTCGGAAGCCCCTCCTACCAATAACCCCACTAACGCTCATCCCACTGATCAGGCGTTACGTATACCTACACCTTCAATAGATGGAGCTCCCAAAACAGCCTGTTTCCCACTTCGCCGTATCAACAACAACCCCAATGCGCGGGCTGCGTCTAACTACAACATTGTCGATGATTTAGCCCAATCCCCCGTAGCCATGTCGGCGTTAGAAGTCTTGAAAAACTGCCCTTCGCAGCGTAAGACTTTACTCTCAGCCATTGGAGCTATCGATCCAAATGATTCGCAGTTAATGGCATTTGATTTGGACCAATCCGAACCCCGCCTTCCTTCCAATTTATCATTCCAAGTTTCTGTCTCCATTCGGAATTTTTTCATCCATCGATGCATTATTGATGAAGGTGCCTCTACATGTGTCATGCCCATCTCCATCTGGCATAAAATGGGATCCCCCCCTCTCCAGCAGTCCTCTACTGCGTTGCGAGCCTATGACGGCCGTTCAGCTCAACCACAAGGCCTATTGACCAATGTCCCCATCCAGCTGGCTGGCAAAACCGTCCTAATCAACATCGAGGTTATCAATGCCCAGCTTGATTATAACCTTTTACTTGGCTGCAGCTACATGTATGCCATGCGGGAAGTCGCTTCTACCGTTTTTCATATCATGATGTTTCCCCATGAGGGACGCGTGGCCACGGTTGACCAACTTACTTACCACGATCCCAATGCCCCTGCGGCGCCCGAAAATGTTCTCCCCATGGTGGAACAACCTATCTCAGGTGCCAGCAACATAGTCGTTTCTTCTATAGGGCCCGTGCTCCCCATGGTTGAACAACCTATTTCGGATGCCACCACCTCATTCATGTCTTCAGTGGGTCCCGGCGTTTACTCCGATGCACCAATGATCTCCACCTTCCCATCTATTCCACCCCTGTCTCCTACCACTGAAGTGTCCGACCTATGTACCCTGTCCCACATCACGCGGACTCCTACTAATCAAACACCATTGTTGCCTAAACCCCCTTTGGTACCCAGTCACATTGGTGCTACACCCATTCATACCATTCCTTTCCTCTTCCCTCCCTCAGGAGTGGCTAGCGCCCCGGTCATGGCTACCCTCAACCTCCCTGGTTTAACCTTGGGATTACCCGTTTGGTATCTTTCGCCTCTCGTTTGTCCCCCGACACCAGATGTCGTCCTGCAACCGGTGCAACCCATCATCACTACTAATCAACCACCTCCCGGTGTCGCTACCACGTCGCCCTCCGCAAAACCTCCCCCTCCTCTTACCAAACCCACTGGGGGCAGAGGCCCCCAACCTTACACTGCTGTACCACCTGCTAAGACAGTCAAAAACCCCCCTGTGTTTCGTGCTCCTCCCAAATGCGCGCTATGCGATGAGTTGGGCCATGCGACTCACCTATGTCCTCAGTTACCAACATTAAAGAAGTACATGCAAATGCTCGATGGCGACCCCACCATCCCGGTTGTCCATCTAGATCCAAACCCTACGCCTCGCGACAAATCCCTGCGCACTAACCACTCCTGTGCCTTATGCGATGTTTACGAGCATTACTCCCATCATTGTCCCGATCTCCTCGAGTACAGAATAGCTCTCTTTGAGATGAACAATCCGGATCTTGAGACGACACCACTCACCATTAAGGAAATCCATTCCCCGGTCTCGTCCCCTTCCGAAGAGGTTAATACCACTCTCTTTGAGATAAACAATCTGGATCTTGAGATGGCACACCTCACCATTAAGGAAATCCATTTCCCGGTCTCTCCCCCCTCCGGAAAGGTCAATCCCATTCTTTTTGAGATGAACCATTTAGATCTTGCAAAGCCATCACCCACCATTGTGGAGATCCACCCCCTGAACTATCCCTCTTCCAAAGAGATTAATACCATATATATGATCTCTTCCGTCACTACACCCCCATCAATCAATTTGACGACCCAAACATTCCGTACGGATGAGGAAATTCTCAAAGCTCTCACTGTCCCGGATTATCCTTGGGATGACATGCACCATTGTTCCTACTTTCTCCCAGATGAATCTTCCTCTAACACTACTACCCAATTTACAGTCGAGTCCAAAGACTTCCTTCCCCCCAAGGTTGACTGGTTCAAGGACTCGATTCCTGCTCCTGACGCCTTCGAAGAGGGTAACATGGCCAGCATCTCACCTGTCATCAAAATTGATATCACTGCCCCCGGAGGCACCCCCGAACTCATCGCTTTAGGAGCATCTTGCACTGAGCAGGAGATCGAGGAACACAAAACACTCTTCAAAGAATTCCGTGATGTCTTTTCCTGGTCCTATACCGAAATGCTTGGTCTTGACCCTTCCATTATAGAGCACCACATTGACACATGGCCTGACGTACCCCCCGTTCATCAGAAACAGCGTCTTATTCATCCCTCCAAACTCCCAGCTGTCAAAGCAGAGATTGAGAAGCTTCGCACGGCAGGATTCATTTATCCTATTGCCTGTACCACCTTGGTTTCAAACCCTGTTCCTGTCAACAATAAACAAGGCACCATTCGAGTATGCACTAACTTCCGAGACTTAAACCGTGCCTGTCCCAAAGACAATTTCCCCACGCCATTCATTGACCAGCTCATTGATGCGTGTGCAAGGCATGAAGTCCTCTTGTTCATGGACGGTTTTTCCGGATACAATCAGATCCAAATCCAAAAGGAAGACCAGTACAAAACCGCTTTTACTACCCCATGGGGCACCTTTGCCTATCGCGTCATGCCTTTCGGCCTAAAAAATGCTGGTGCCACATTCCAGCGGGCCATGACCTATTGTTTTCATGATTTGGTCCATATCCTGCTCGTCTACCTTGATGACCTTACAGCTCGTTCCCGAAAACGATCAGACCACCTTGATGACCTTCGGCAAGTTTTTCTGCGTTGTCGCAAATATCATATCCGCTTGAACCCACACAAGTGTGTCTTTTGCTTTCCGGCAGGCCGATTATTAGGTTTCATCATTTCCCAGAAAGGAATTACTATTGATCCCTTGAAATTCCAAGCCATCTTAGACCTTCCTTCTCCTTGAACGCTCCGACAACTCCAAAGTCTGCAAGGGCGATCCAATTTTCTTTGACGCTTTGTTCCTGATTACACCACAACTATCCACGGTTTCTTGCGCCTGCTCCGTACCCACGTACCCTTTGTCTGGGACGCGCAAGCAGAAGCTACATTCGAAGACCTCAAGAAAGCTCTCACACAAGCCCCCTTGATCTCCCCTCCGGATTTCTCTCAACACTTCATCCTCTACGTCTCGGCATCTGAACATGTTGTGTCCGGAGTCTTGGTTCAAGAAGACACCTCACGCCAAGAGCATGTCATTTACTACATCAGCCAGACCTTGTCTAGCCCACCCCTACGTTACCCATATGAGGAGAGACTAGCCTTAGCCGTGGTATTTTCCGTCCAAAAATTGATACACTACATTTTACTTAGTCATACCACAGTTGTCGCCGATTCTAACCCCATGGTATATCTCTTAAACCGGTGTCTCCTGCAAGGTCGTGTGGCTAAATGGGTCATTATCCTTCAGGAATATGACCTCACATTCCGAACACCTAAGAGCACTAAATCCCTTGTGCTTTCCCAGCTCATCACTGATCTCCCCTCCTTCATCCCGGCCCCACCTATCTCCGAGGAGTTACCCGATAATCACTTGTTCACAATCTCGTTCGAAGACCCGTGGTACGGTGATATCTTGTTATACCTACGCACGCAAAAGTTCCGACCCACCGTCACTCGTAATGGACGTCGTTGTATCCGTCATCAAGCCTCTCGCTACCTCCTCATCGGAGATGTCCTTTACCGGCGAGGAATCGACACAATTCTTCGTCGTTGCCTTACACACAAGGAAGCTGAACAGGTCCTTAATGATTGTCATAGTGGTGCCTGCGGCGGCCATTTCTCAGGGATGGCCACTGCCCAAAAGGTCGTCCACGCCGGATACTTCTGGCCTACACTTTTCACTGACTGCATCACTGCGGTCAAGCATTTCCATAACTACCAACTTTTTGCCCCCAAATCCCGGACACCACATGCTCCGTTACACCCAGTCGTCACCATTGGTCCCTTTTGTAAGTGGGCCATCGACTTCATGGAGTGTAGACCCACATCTGCGAACGGCCATAAGTACATCGTTGTCGCCGTCGATTACTTCACCAAATGGGTGGAAGCCATGCCCACCTTCAACTGCCCCACTGAGACTGCTGCCCGTTTCTTTTTCAACCATGTCATCACTCGATTCGGGGTCCCTAAACAGTTAGTCTCAGACCATGGATCACACTTTGAAGATTCCGTTTGGCGCGAATTATCCACCTTCCTCAAATTTCAACACCAGTTTTCCTCGGCTTACTACCCTCAAGGGAATGGTCAAGTCGAAGCTGTTAACAAAATCCTCAAAACCATACTCCAACGTATTGTTGATCGGCATAAATCCAATTGGCACCATATGCTATTCCCTGCCTTATGGGCTTACCGTACCTCCACCAAAACCACCACCGGTTTTACCCTGTTTCATTTAGTTCACGGTGTAGAGTCTGTCCTCCCCATCGAGTGTCAGATACCTGCCTTACACATCGCCATTGAGCTTCTACCCGATACCTCCCCCCTTGAGCACCGTCTGTTATCCCTCGAACAAGCCGATGAAGATCGTCGTGCCACCCTCCAGAACATCGAGGCTGCCAAAATCCGCTCCCAAGCCAGTTATGACAAACATGTTCACCCCCGAACTTTCCACGAGGGGGACCTCGTCCTCGCCTATGACCAAGCCAATGACAAAAAAGGTAAAGGAAAGTTCGAATCCATGTGGCAAGGCCCTTACATTGTGCAGACTTGCCTTGGCAAGGGGGCATACGTGTTAGCTAACTCTGAAGGCCAACCTTTACGCAACCCCCGTAATGGGTTGTACCTTAAACGTTTTTTCCCATAACTGAATTCATGACCTCATTGGTCTGCATTGTACAGTTTGCTCTCCTTTTTTGTTTTTTACCTTTTTTACCATAATCTCACATTCATCGTCTTTGCATGCCCACAGATGGACCATCTTCCACCTTGTTACATTGGCTACGCTGATGGGGCAAGTCGCTGGTCTCCCAACCTGGCTTCTGCAGCATGGGTCTTGTATTCCCCTTCCCACGAACTGATTCACCTTGATGGAACATGTATAGGCGCTGCTACCAATAACCAGGCAGAGTATGATGCTGTGACCAGTCTCCTGACTGCTGCCCTCCAGATGGGCATACGTCACCTTCAAGTGTTCTTAGACTCCCAGCTACTTGTCTCCTAGCTCAACAACTGCTACCAGGTGCGCGATCCTTGCCTCTTTAGAAAATTCCTGCGTACAAAACAACTTAGCCGACAGTTTGAATCCATCACATTCACGCATGTCCCCAGAGCTCAAAATCGTGTCGCAGATCAAATGGAAAATAACATCCTAGATTGGCATATCAATCACACCATATAAACATCCCCACCATACATCATAGCATCTCATCCAACCAGATAAAAAACCAAAAAGACTGCATTGCATAAACATTTGCATCCATAGGAGCATCCACATGCCTAAATCATACATAAATCATGTCACATCAAATAGAATACACAAGGGGCATCCACGTGCCCAACATCCTAGACTACTTGCATCCACGTGCAATATAAACATACAAATCAAGCGCATCCACGTGCGTACAAACAATAAAACGCCATAAACAAAAAGTGCATCCATGTGCATAAATATGTAGATATCAAAAATATACATGGGCTATACATGTCCTGAGTACCCCTGTACTCAGCTATACAAAAACAATGTATGTACAATCCTAAAAACCTCTAAGGTACAGGCCGTAGCTACAAAAAATCGGGGGGAGCCCCCTACTCTCCCTAATGAGAGTCGTACCCTGCATCACTATTCGTGTCCACCTCCTCTGACTCCTCTCCCCGCTCCTCCTCTGGCAAGTTCTCATCTCGTCTGGGCTCCAGTGCCTGTGCCCTGTCTGCCAATAGGGCCACCCGGACCGCAATCGATCTAAACTCCCGAGGTACCCCCAAAAAATCCTGGACCACAGCCGGATCCAGGTCCCTCCATCCCTCCTCAGTCACTCCTACCAGCAGACGGTCGAGTAGCGCCCGTACGGACTCCAGTGTCCCCGGTGCATCTGGACGACCAATGTCCACCCGCCCTGGCAACGCTGGAATGGCCACAATCCCTCTGCGCGCCACATGTCCTGGCGGTGGCCTTGGACCCACATCTGCAAAACACCATTTTGTCAGTTACCATATATCAACAATATATCATATACATAAAACTAGACAAAGCAACCAAACCATACATACCGTCTGGCCCCCATGCCTGTCCTGGTGGCCGTGGAGCATCCGGATCTCCTGTGAAGTCCATATCCCTGTATGGATAATCCTCCAGCGTCAGTGGTAGCTGGAGCCACTACAAATACAGCTCCTGCGTGAAGTATCGCCCTACATCCCCGCCCCCACGGCGGCGCATCATCTCTCCCCACCGCACCATCCGAGGCTCCCTCAAGCCTCCTTCCCTGATCGGCACCCTCGGCCGCAGTGTGGGGACCCTCTCCATAAAGAAGGCACACAAAAAGGAACCATAACAAAGTCCCTTTCCAGACTCCTTCGCCGTAGTCAGCTGTCGCTGCACGCAGGTCAGGAACATCTGGCCCCATGCAAAATAGGTCCCGGCCAGTACATGCTCCACGAGCTGCATCTGACCCCCAGACACCTTCTCAGGTGACTGGGACCCCAAAATCCGCACAATACATGCAGCCATCGCCTGTACTGCCGGCTCCCGTAGATCCCTCACCAAGAGTGCATTCCAATGCACTCGAGCCCCCGGCCGACAGAACCGCTCCACCATATCCTCCATATCCAAGTCCTTCGACACCTGCGGCTGAGTATCTGCTACCCTCCCCAGGCAGGGCAGCCCCGTCAAGAAATAAACATCAGTGAGGGTGAGGTCCACCCTCTCTCCCTGCACTCGAAAAGCCAGTATGCCTGGCTCCCAGAATCCGACCAACCGGGTCAGCAGCAATCTTGCTGACCGCATAATAGGAACCTCTGCGAACTTCAGGAGTCCGAAGAGTCCTAACAGTGACCGCACTCGGCAATCCTCTCGAATCGCTGTCACTATCTCCTCTGGAACCTCTCGCTCCCTCCATGGCACCTGTGGCATCCTGTCAATCACACAACAAAGTCTCATCAAGCTCACGTCAAAATCATAGACTTTCCCACCCATCCAAAACAGGACAGTTCGGTCTCCGACCGCGACTGTCAATCCTACAGCCGCGACTTTTCGGCCCACAGCCGCGGCCCGCGACCGCGACTGTTCGGCCCACAGCCGCGGTCGGCGACCGCGACTGTTCGGCCCACAGCCGCGGTCCGTGATCGCGACTGTTCGGCCCACAGCCACGGTCTGCGACCGCGGTTTTTTGACAGCCTGACTTGCGGTCCACACACATGGTCCATACAAAAACACCCTAGGACCCACTAACCGCCCCCCAAACCTAAAAATAATGCAGGTGTAAGTTTGACGGCCTACCTGGCTCTCCCGAATCTCGAATCGGCCGGTCGAATCGTCCAGAAAAGACACTTGAGCTCTGGTCCACTACGATTATGAGTCAAAGGCAAATAGTACAAATGACACTTGTCCTTGGGCCCACTTCCCATTTATAGTCCATTGACTTTTCTCTTGTTTGGCCATTCTGCACCCAGACGGAGTCCGTTTTCAGAACCGTTTCCACCATTGGAATCAGCACGATGAAACCATCACAATGGTCACCTCGTTGCATTATTTTGTACTACACCATTTTTTGCCCATTTTTTCGATACCAATAGGCGCCTCGGTTTGTGTGCCACTTCGGCTGCTCTCTGTTTTTTCCAATTTTTAGATCGCCGGATTCATTTTTCCGAGCCCGTGATGATGCTTGAGATCATTTCTCGCTCTCACTAGGTATAATTTTAATAGTGCATCCCTACACCTTGCCGCATCAATTTGCGCGCCACGTCGGCCGTCATCAGATTATTTCACATTTTTTACATGAGCCATCCACTCCTGTCATACTGCAAATGTTTCATTATTTTGCCACCATTCATTCACCCCGCAAGGAGGCCCACTAGTGTTCCCCCCCACCCTCAGTCCTGGTCATCATAAATATTCCTTGATTGAACACTTCCTCCTTTCCTGGCCATTAATTCAGAGTCTTCTTATTTGCTTTCAGACTCCTTAAAATTGAAAGCAACCACGAGCATGAACTGTCATGGGCTCGTAAAATCCACATGACAGTACCACTTTATATCCACACTTCTTCTAGTTCACTAACCCATGAATAAGTCCCCCCGTGCCTCTTGGCGCTATGATCAATCCTCTCGGCAGCACCTCCAATCAGGTCGCCTTTGTTCAGAGTATTCTGCAGTCTACTACCATGTTACCACATCTTGAGTCTCCCTCATCCCAGTGAACTTCCCAGATCCCATACCGCTATGATCCATTTACCACCAGTCAGTCTCATATGCTGCTCAATCATCCCCGCCATCATACTCTGAACAAAGGAAGTTTGAGTCCACCCACTCTACTTGCCCAGTTATTTCCCCCAGTTTATCAACCCTGCCATCAGTACTATCACATTTTGGTTTTTTACCTCGTGCTCCTGTCAAGGAAACATCATTGCCTTGATAGTTGCAGGTCTCCCTCTATCGACGACAACCCCTCTATTCCAGAGGATAGACCTAGAGGCCCCTGCGCCTTGGACCCATCACCATCTGTGATGAGTGCCTACGGACCATTTTGGGAGGACTCATCATTGCCTCTCCGAATAGTTGTTTCTCACATGCTCGACTTCAGTACCTTATTCACATCGTTGAGAATCGCGCAGGATGTATATCCATTCCATTATTTGTCGAAGACCCCGGGTTCCCCCGACTCTAGCACATTGGTGAGTCACTTTGGAACGACCAGTTATATGTTCCCATGGATGTCCGGGCTACGTTGAAGATTGTATTCGAAAGCCATCCAGTTCCATGCTTCCTTGAGTACCCAGTCCAGTTCCAGACCAGTGTACCATGGCAAGTATGACCGTTGTCACTTTGATCCAGCAGTTCCTTTGGAACCACATTCAGTAACACTGCCGTCATTTCCAGTGTATCAGTTGTTCAGCTCAGACATGGTCAGCCCAGCAGTATGTTCCAGATTTGTGTCCCTTCTGGACCCTTATGATATACACAGTGGATTACTATGTATCCTACAGGTCCCCCTTTCCGGGCTTCACAGTTATTTCTATGTATATTGATACGAGCATGGGAATTCCCGCCTCATCTAGATGATCATATGATTCCTCATCCATTATTGAGGTTATATACTTTTCAGTCCTTGCAGTTGGTTCGAGATCGATGTTCCGAGCTTCAGTTGGTTTCTTCTCTTCTCCACACCCCAGGAAAAACAAATAAGACTTATGATGTCCATCGGCCATACGATGAGCTCCTGCCCTCGCACATCAGGGGGCAATCTGTTAACACCCAAAAAAGGTTCACTACCTCATCTACCCCATTACATGGTTCATTTGTCCATTTTCCTACCATATTTCCATAAAAAACCCATAAAACATGAAAAAAGCCTCCAAAAGGCCATAAAACCCTCTTTTTCTCTAAAAATATCCAAAATTCCTCCAAAAAAGCAAAAATCTCCAAAAAGGAATAAAAAATATAAAATAATGAGGAAAATGAGGAAAAAACCCCTAAAAAGCTGAAACCCTAATCAGCAAACACTAACCCCAAAAAACCATATGGTTTCCAACTATAAATAAGTGATGGAGACCCCTCATTTCTTATCCACAATCAATAAAATAATTCTTTACCTTTTACTTATTTGTGCTTCATACATGTTTGTATTTAATTTCTTATTTCAGTTATAGCTTTTAATTCACATAACATTGAACTGCTACTAAGGAATCCATTGTCCTTAGTAGGTACTCATTCGTACAAGCTAGGTGTAAAACCCTAGCTACAGTTCCTCAGGGTCATCTTCCGATTGATGTTCTTTCCTTCAAACAATTTGGTTAGGGCATCAAACATAGCTTTAGGTGTCTTGAGAGAGGACACCTGTGGGATAAGGTGATCCTTAATAGAATCAGCAATGATCCTCTTTTCCATAACCATCATCTTCTTATGTAAGGCCTTTTCCTCATCTCCCTCTGGAACTGGAACCTCCTCATGAATGTAGGAGTCTAATTCATTCTCTTCCAGGATCAGGGAGATCCTATACTTCCAGGCTCGGAAGTTATTAGCTCCCTCAAGCTTTTCATCAAGCTTGGTATGATGAGACATCTTAAATGAGAACCTCAAATGGAAATACAAAAGATTTTATATCTTACCAGGTTCAAAATGTCGGATCTGAAACTTGAGCTGAAATCCTGTAGAGCTGGTTCAGGAGCAAACTAGGGTTTTGCTTTTCCGGAGTTCTGTCCACCCAAATGCCTTGAAATTTGTCCCTAACTTCGATTTTTGGGAGGAGATCAATCCAAGCCTAGGCTCACTGAAAAATTCCTCTTCTGTAAAAAGCCCTAATTTCCGACCCTAGTGACAGGTCCAAAACTGAAAAACCTCAGAATTGGATTATGTTTCGACAGAAAGATGCGCCCTAAGGAGGAGAGTTGTTCCACCTTAATTTTGC
>LPNX010166182.1:243930-414440 GCA_001517045.1 Pseudotsuga menziesii
CGATCCTTTGTATATCTTCATCATGGAGATTCTGATCTATGTATATTGTACGTGGCGATGACCACATATGTTCTATCATGTATCATGCCTATTCATGGCCATTGTACTCTTATGTATCCGGGACTGCTAGATGTATTTGCAGATTGTAGGCAGAGTTGTATTATGGTATTATGCTGATTGGGTGGCTGGTCTTCCATTTGGGTACCTTCATCACTTCCTTCCTGGGATGGACTTATAATGTATTTCGGCCATCGTATATCCCCTCTGATCTCATACATTAGGGGGCATCTGTTATAGCGGATTTCACCACACTAGGTGAGTCACACATTGTATGGCCTTCCCTTGTCCCACTGCAGACTCATTAGCCCCTTTGGACCACTTTATATCTTTTAATGTTACCTTGATCATCCCTAAAAACATTAGAATATTGATATACGCAGCTTTTCCCTCGATATCCGTGTACATACGCGGATATTTCCCCTATAGTCACGTACATCGGGATGTGTATATAAATCCAAATCCTTTTGGATTGTTCCTTGACTTGGATCCGACTCATATGACTCCTGGCCTTCCATATGCCTTGAGATCGCACGGATTCGACCCTTCAGTATCCCTTTGAAGAACTATATAAGGAACCCATTGGTACATTGAAAGCATAAGAGAAACTTGAGAGCATCGAAACTATAGTCCATTGTTGCCAAGATTTATGCTTGAGTCTGCATCCCTTTGTCCCTTGGAGCACTATTGTGTTCTTCCCAATCTTGCCTTGTGTTAGTAAGCTTGCTATCGAAGTGATGGAGGATTGAGGTGGTGGAGGCCCAAGTGGGGGATTCAGTTTCTCCGATTCGCAGACGTGCCGTCAGAGGTTGTCACTTGTAATCTCTGATTCTTATTAATAGAAATATCTTTTCCTGTCCAATGATGTGTATTTGAATGAAGATTGTTTCCATTGGAATATGTCAAATGCTTTTACATTATTGATTATATATGCTAGAATAGATCTAACACCATGAAATATAGTATGCTTGTATTGTTTACTTGTTGTTGAGGACGTGCTATAACAATTCAAGTTGAAGATTGGAAAGCTCAACGGGGATCTACTACAACCGTCCGGAATAAGGTACGAGGTTCGATCCTTTAGTGTTAGATTGTTTATTTCTATTGCATATTGGGAAAGATTGATTTCTAGAGTCTAGCTGTCTGTTGTGGTACCCCAAGCCATAGGAATTTCTCTCCGTAACAGTGCCCCAAAACTATGGGTACTTTAACAACGACTTGACAAGACTTGTTTACCTTATTAATCCTCCCAATCGGAACATCGAGACATGACAACATGAATCAAATACATAATAGAAACATCCCGGAATAAACATCGGGTTACAATATATAAGATACATAGAAGAATACATTCCGAAGTTACAAATACATCAACAATTTGTGGGTGCAGATATTGACAAATGTTATGTGGGGTTTTGCAGATAATAGGAGTTGGTCGGTTATGACTGGTTATGAGTTGTTTCCATATATTCAATTGAAAATACATCATCGGTGCAATATAAAGAGACTTGAGAAGAAAAAAATAGTGAGGAAATTTGAAAAAAATGTATTTTACCTGGAGGTGACGAGAAAAATCTATTAGTGAACCCCTTGCATATCAAAGCGATGAAAGAGTTGACAGGGATTAAAGGCCACAACATTGAGTGCCAGGATTAACTAGGGTTTAATGAGAGCATAGGGCTATGATGCTGTAAAACTAAAAATATATGGGAATGGAATTTAAAACCTCAAATATTTTGTGAAAGAAGCAAAACATAAATTTTCTGGGAAAGATAAAATAAAGACATAGAAACTTCTGTGAAAAAAGGGAAATTGGAAGTAGATTTTATTTTCCATGCACCGAGCATACCTGATGATTTCAAAGTGGCTACAGGATTACATGACATGACACAGAAATATTATACTCAATTCAACTTCTAGGAAGAGATCTGTTAGGGCCATTTTCTCTGCTCTAAAATATTAATTTTAAGGGGCAGGCACTCTTTTTTTCTTCGAAAATAGCATGGCTCTTGACTAATATTTTTACTGTAATATTTTGTATGGAAAGTAATCATTTCATGGGCCAACTGCTGAAGGGGATTTTCTCGCTATAAGGGCCTATGTAACTCACTTATGTTTCCCTAGGTTAATGTCTTTTATGGCTTGTTCATGTGTCTATTTAAAAATGATTTTATACTTATTGTATCACTCCCCACTTTTTTAGCGGGAATTTCAAACCCAATGCCCTAGAGTGACCTATATATAGACATGACGTTTCTTTGAACGCAAATGGTAATAACTTGTGTTTTATATAAATATAATACTTTTGTTTTATTATTATATAATATTTTATTTAATGATATTTTTTGTTATAGTATAAGTATATATATAAAACTTGGATCGAGGATGTTGGCCGAGAAGAGTTCTACACATCGTGAATCATGTGGGTGGTTATGTCAGATGGAAAATTTACTTGGACACTAATGCATGAATTAGGAGCTTTAACTTGATAGTGATAAGGAGAGGTCATCATTGCATTATGCGTATCATATTCTGCGAGGTCAGGCCTGTAAGGGTTCGAGGAATCAAAATATTTACCTGAAAATATGAGATGGGTCAGGCCTCTACCTTTACTGCATATGGATCTAAGACTGGTTCTGGGTCAGCACTCCAGTTTAATTATAATTGAGTCTTTGATTGGTTAAAATATTATTCTTTGTGCTTCCACTGGTTCAATTATTAATGGATCGACAAGTACTGCTACAATGTTTAAAGGAGCCGAGCCTAGTGAAGCTATGTCGACTGGTGCAGTGCCTAGTTCGATGGTCACATATCATGATAGTTATATTAAAGTTAGAAAAGCACCTAAGTATGGGACTTGGGACTCTTACAATGAAGGATCAACAACTAGTTATGATTCTTCTAGGTATCGGTTTAGTACTGGTTTTAGTACCTAATTCGTAATTGACGTAGGAACCTAATTTTCCTAATTTGGCATGCGCTTAACGATTTCCTTCAATGGTGCAACAAAGGTAAATATGGTCAAGAGAAAATTCGTGCAATTGCTTTGTTGGATCTCTAAATATCAAGGTGCATGGCACCAATATTACTAATATAAGGTAGAAAATTTACAAAATTTACACTTCATTAATGTCAAAATTGCAATTTTCCGTGACACTATTAAAAATGACTAACATAAATGAATAATTTATATTCTTCTAGCTAGCCATTTTTTATGCCATGACTAAATTGGTCGTTTATGTTAGTCATTTTTAACTTTGTTACTTATTATCTAGTCATATTTGTTAACTGGTGGCTAAATTAGTCATTAATTTTAGTCGTTTATAGTTGGGTCAATCAAAATTGCTCCTATTTAGTAGTAAATCACTTGAAAAACTTGTGGTGACTAGAATATAAAGTCACCTAGTAGCTAATTCCTCATTTTGTACTAGTGTGTATATCCAAGAGACGGTTTACCTATCCGCATGAGAGAAATTTCTACCATACCTCTATATCAAGCTATGATGGTTGTATAATATCCCCCTTAGCTCTCTCGCTCTCTCGCTCTCTCTCTCTCTCTCTCATTAATTTAAATTGTATTTAGGATTTAGAGGAAAATATTTTGGAGAACTTCATCATTGTAGATAAAATTGAGAAATCAATAAGGGTCCCCAAACACCCTAATGTACTATATTTAGAACCTATGGGATTAAAATACCTAAATAGGTGTTACCACCTAAGTTGTACTTAGTGGTTTTTTATCAAGTGAGCCTGGTAAATTGGACAAGGATAACTTGTTCGGACTTCAGAGAACCTTCAGTCTTGCTTCTGGGAAGCTTTGTTGTACTATATCACATGTTCATACCCCAAGGGGGAATTGTAATAAATGTTCTAGCATGATAATGTCTGTAAAAGACTCAGTCTCTTAGACTTTATTTGTCAATCCGATCGGCCCAGGGTGTTTTTTCCATTGGTTATTATTGGTTGTTGAATAAACGACTGATAATTTCTGAGTTTTTCACTCCATACCTCCAAAGTTGGGGTGGTCGGCTTGGAATTTAGGCCTATTGGGGTTATTAGAGTCTATGTGTCAATGTATAAACATGCTAGACATCATGGTCGAGTCATATGAACAGGTCTAAGTCCCCCTAGGTTTTTTCAATTTTTCAATTTTTTAATTTTTTCAGTGTTTTTTATTAAAATTTAATTTTTCCAAAACTTAGGCTATTTTTTAATAGTTTAATTGGAAAAATTGATTTTGTAATAAAAGTGGGCCAAATAATCAGTTTCAGTCATGTAAGTGCTCATTTTCAAGCTAAGAGCACCATGGAAACCCATGGACCCACTATTTCCTAGTTTTGAGTGATTTTCCACCACTCAGGTCAGAAAGCCCCAAAAATCAATTATTGATTATTTTAATTAATCAATTGATGAATAATGGAGCAAATCCAGAATCATAGATCAGTGGATTCTCAGCCAATTTGATTGAAATCAGTCAAATATGAACCAGATTGAATGGATCTGACAAATCCTTGACTGAAGGAGGTGATCAAATCAGATCCAAAGTTGATCTTCAACATCCTTTATGGGGAATTTCTCCCTCTTTCTCTCCTCCACATGTTTTGGCTCATCTGGATGAGTTTTGGTGGATGCTTCAATCAACAGGTTGAGGTGTCAGTCAAATCAACCCCCCGATTGACATCTTCACTCAATGAGACTCAGATCTAGCTCAGTTAGACACAAATCAGGCATTGATTGACTCTCCATCAACTGATTTGGTCTATCTCCCTGGGATTTGTGCCCCCTTGGGCTGGATCTCCTCGTTTTTGTATTTATCCAAGCATAAGCCTCCTCTTCCAAGCTAGTTAGAACTAGGATTGAGGTGTTTTTTCTATTGCACTATTGTTATTGTTCATTTGAAATAAATAGAAGCTTTGGAGGCAAGATGGTGTTGTGCCATTGTATGTGTGGATGATCATTGCCATTTTTTTACTGAGGTAACCTGTATCTGTGTTCATGATTTGTTAATTGCTTGTGGATTTGTTGCTAAGATTGATAATAAGCTTATTATAATCTTGATAGGAAAGGTGATTTTCAATAATTTTATTGGCCATATATTTCCTTTGATGTATGTTTAGAGATCTAGATTCAGCATGTTCTATAAGCTTATATGCATGTTATTATGAATCTCTGTGTATGTACTAATCAGATCTCACAAGTTTTTCGGCAAGTTTTTTTATTTCAGCTGAGTTGCAGGTTCCTAGATTGGAGAGAATGTTGATCTAGTTTTCTTCTTCACTCTCTCCAAAACCTTCCAAAGGCATAGACCCTTGACATTCCACCTGAAAGCTCCACTATGGATCTTCAAGGCTACCAGCATTTCTCTCCTCCTCTTCCTCACTCAAAACCAACTCTTTTACCCGGTTACTTTGTTCATAGCTTTGATATTGTTTAGATATATCATATTAAAAGTAAATTTAACATAGATCTATCTTCTCAAATCCCATAGTCAAGATCTTGCTCTTAAAAGGTTTCATAAGCATTCTAGATCTAGCTTTAGGGAAATCGTCCTTTTTGCATGGAATTTTAAAGAAAATTGGTAGCTGGCATGCATTAGATTTCTATTTGCTGTTATAAAAGATAAATCTAGAAATCAGTGCACATCATATTGTCTTCCTAAAAGGAAAACCAAGATCCCAAGGAAAGCTTGCTTTCCTTGGTTCCTTTTTTACCTTTTTAAACTAGTTTTTACTTAGCATTTTTTGGTTAAAAGTAAGCTGACCCAAAGGTACTTTCAGAGTGCTTTTGGGAATCTTTCAGTCTAATAATATTGCTGGTTTTATCAGGAATAACAGAAAAAAGGAGGAGCTGCTGCTCGAAAGTGACTTTTGGGCCTCTGAATCCCCCTAGGGGTCTCCCTTTTTTACTGAAATATTTAATTTTCGCACTTTGTAAGCTCTTGATTTCATTATATATAAGAATCAAGAGGAATCATATCAGTTTTCTGATATTGCAACCACTAGTAATAAAAATAATTTTTTAATAGGCTCTTTCAAGCCCATTCCCCATCCCCCCTGGGGGGATTTGCGTCCGTGTCATTTTTTGCTTTCGTTCATCTTTTTTCAATCTAGCGTAGTATTAATCTGCAGGGTAGTATACTTTGATTTAAAATCAATTCCATATTCCATTTCTATTGATTTCAAAGTAGCTTTAATACTTACCCCACGAGCCTCCTTTTGAGCCGAAAGGTGAAGAAAGGTTCATGGCAGTCTAATTAGAAAATTGTGGTTTGCTCATCTTTTTATGTTTCATTTACTATCATCATTTTTTTCAGTAACCATAATAAAATTAACCCCTCCTTGATTCCCCGATTGAGATCCACTTGGATCGAAAGAGGTTCCTGGAGGGTTTTCTTTTGAACAAGAACACGCATTTTAAAATTTACTAAAATTGACAAGACTCCGGTGTGTATACTCTGCACTTGGCTGCAGTTCCTCCAATCATTCAAGTTGTATCAAAATAATTTGAGTGACTAGAATAATTAGGACTCACTCTCCAAAATTGACAAACCATCAGGTGAAAATCCAACACCTAGATCAAACCATTACGGTGGCAAAATACCCAAAGGAAGCGGGAACTTTTGAAAAGTGACCTCGGGGTGTTGATATCTGTCACACCCTAATGGGTGCATTATGAACAATAGCCCCATAGACTCCATTCAGTCCACATATTCCTTGCGGGTAGTCGTGAAGATTTAGTTTTGGACATACTCCAAGTACTCTCGGGTATATCTGGAGTCCACCCCTTCGCCTAATTTTAATCAACTCATATTTTCACATTAACTTAAAACATACCAAGAGGCAATTGCAAAACATTCACTCCAAGCACATGCAAGTATATTGATTTTTTTTTTTATTCCATTTTAAGGCACTGGTTATTTTCTTGCTATATATTTATATTGTGTCTCAACGTTGTGCTTTCATGAGCTCATTTTGTATCTTGTCATCTATGGTTGTTTATGGTTAAATTTCAAACTCCTAAGTAACTCATTCAGTTCAACATCACCTTACTAAGTAATTTAGCGTTAGTAACTTAATAGGGTCTACCCCCCTTGGCTTTGTTAGGAGTTGAGCCTAAACGAAGGAGTCAAGAACAAGGTGACAGCCTTGACTCGAGACTTGCCCCCAAGGACACACTGAGTGGCTTGAATATTTTTTCCACGTGACCCAGGTGTGTGAAAGGAAGCAACATATTTTGGCGCTGTTGCTGGGGATAAATCTTTTTATTCCCGAGTACGACTTAGCTTAACTTTTTTCTAAACAACTAAAAAGATAAAAACTTTTGATTGATCTAGTCTTTAAAAAACATAAAAATTAAAACTCGATCCATCTGGCGACTCCACTGTCTAACATCCCTCCAAGAATTTCTACTTGAAGAAACCGTCGACAATTATTCAATCCTCTCCCTGATCCCGAAAGGTTTATTAGGGAAATATTGAATATGCAGACTTCTCGTAGAAACCTTGAAGATTTAGGAGACCAATCCCTCTCAGATATCCATCACATATTTGTAGAGAGTCATGTTCACCAATCTCAAGAAATGATAGAATTATTCAAACCCCTTGACTTTTCTCAAATAGCAGGTGCTCCCCATGCCATTCCAAAAGATGCTATCAAGAAGCTCCCCATATTTCAAGGCAATAATTCCATCACTGCCAAGTCTCACCTTCGAAAGTTTGAAAAGCACCTGGTCAGTTATTGCAATGATGCTGCCCATGACCATGACGATGTCAAAATGACACTTTTTGCTTTATCCTTGGAAGATGATGTTGAAGAATGGTACTTCAACCTTGATGATGATTCATATAAAACTCTTAGTGAATTCCTAGAGGGTTTAAAGAAGAAATGGGGGGAAAAGAAAGAACCAAGACATCTGCTTGCTGCCCTCCATAACATAAAGAAGATGGAGAATGAAACCATTGATGAATTTAATACTAAGTTCAGGCATGTGGTTGCGGACCTCCCTAGAGAAATCAAGCCAAGGGATGCCTCCATCCTCATATCTTACATCGAAGCTTTCACTGGTGATTTGAGGTACCAGTTAAGGGACAAATATTCGACCGATCTAAAAACTGCTCAGGAATTGGCCAAGAAAATAGAAAAGAATATGCAGTCTTCAGGAAAATCCAACATTCCAGGTTACACTAGGGGAAACACTTCATACAACGAAGAAAAGGGATCCTCTAAAGATCCCATGGAAAAGGTAACAGACATGATAAAAGACTTGGTTACTAGTCAAAACCAACTTATGGAAGATCAATCTGCACAATTGAATCTTATGCACAATAGAATAATCATAATGGAAAGAAATAATGGACCTAGGAACTTTTAGCCTATGAAGAATCAGATGTATCAAAAGAAGTTTCCTCAACAAGAGCCTAGGATTCCAAACCAGTTAGACTCAGCTAACATGGTAGAAGAAGTAATTCCATGGTGTAGACCCTGTGAACAATTCCACCAAGAAAGCACTTTTTATGTTGCAAATCAAGTCATGGAACATGGACTTCCTGAGCTCAGTAATAAGGAAACAAATGCAAGTGAGCCTAATCATATATACATGGTAGGCCATGCCTACCCTTTGTCACCATCTAAACAGTACAAGCCTGAGGATGAAACCATTGCAGAATCTTATAGTGAAACTTATGATGAAAACTGTAATATACATGATGGGACTCCTATGTGTTCTCCATATAATGATGACAGTCTGGAAGGTTTACTACCTTGTGACCTTTTCTCTGAAGAAGATGAGTATGAAAATGAGGACAAGTATAGCTTGGAACATGATACAAGTGACGAAGACTCCCTTATCCTCAACAAAGATGTTGATGAGGAGTCCTGGACATTCATGGAAAATCCAGTCTGTGACATGAATAAAGAGGAAAATAATGAACCAGAAACTTTTGATGGTTTTGTTGATTTTTCTATCTATGGCATATCTAAAGGAGAGAGCATGGACCATGTGGCCTTGGGAAACTTTGATATGAAAAGGGAGCATGCAGTTTATCCACATGATCATTCTGAGCCATATATCAGTATCAGTAATGAAGACAAAGAGAACTTGATATCGGAACCTGATATCAACAATGGGGAATCCATCACATCTAACATAGATGATGGTGATGACTATTGGGATTTTTGTGGATATCTTATTAAGAATCCTATCTATGCTATATCTAGCAAGGGGAGTGTCTATTTAGAAATTTGTGGAAGTCCAATCTACTATACTTCCATAAAGGGAAGCATGGATATGGAGACCTTGGAAAATCCTAGTATGGAAAAGTAGCATTCAAAACTCTTATATGATCATTCAGAGTCATATCATGCAAAGCTGCACAAATGTATCAATAATGAAGACATGGAGAAGCAGTGTTGTGAAAAGACGGATGTGGTGCAATTATTAGAATATCAGTCTCAACTATCATCTTCACATATAGAGTTTCCTCATGACTTGGAGCTGCTTGGGGCTTATACAGTGAATTATCATCCGATAAGCCTTGATGATCAATATATCAGAACCTGATATCAACAATGGGGAATCCATCACATATAACATAGATGATGGTGATGACTATTGGGATTTTTGTGGATATCTTATTTAAGAATCCTATCTATGCTATATCTAGCAAGGGGAGTGTCTATTTAGAAATTTGTGGAAGTCCAATCTACTATACTTACATAGAGGGAAGCATGGATATGGAGACCTTGGAAAATCCTAGTATGGAAAAGTAGCATTCAAAACTCTTATATGATCATTCAGAGTCATATCATGCAGAGCCGCACAAAGGTATCAATAATGAAGACATGGAGAAGCAGTGTTGTGAAAAGACAGATGTGATGCAATTATTAGAATATCAGTCTCAACTATCATCTTCACATATAGAGTTTCCTTATGACTTGGAGCCGCTTGGGGGTTATACAGTGAATTATCATCCGGTAAGCCTTGATGATCAGTATGATGGTGTAGTCAATCTGCCTCATCATTCCAATTTGTACATCAACCCTATCCAATCATGGATAGAAGCAGACCGCGCAAGCACTTACCAGTTTGGGAGGAAGTTTGACGACATTATTCATGCCTATGATTTCCCATCCATCCCGCCCCTTCCGGATCATCACGCAGGTTTTCATTTTCTGAATAAAGTATCCTTACTTTGGCTAGTAACCAAAGACAAGGAATCTTTTTTTATGTTAATAAAATTCTTAGGTGGTTACATTGGATTTCTGATTACACTTAACCCTTTTTATATCATTCTTAGAGTAGGAAAATAAGCTCCTTGAAAAAGAGCATTTACTTTCCGCATTTTTTGCTTGTACTTAGCTATAATCAAACATTTTTGTTTTCATTAGTTAGTCACATTTATTTTTTTTAAATAAATCAGCTTAATGGTTCATTTGGTTTTTTATGTAAAGCTTGTGCTACTAAGGTTTTCTTGTCAAGTTGATATGTTTTTACAGGGTGTATAAACCAGAGATTCTGGTGTTCTCGTATCCTCTCCTTGCCCTATGACCAGATCGATCACACGTCTCGCAGTTGGAGCTAGAATGTTACCACCTAAGTTGTACCTAGTGGTTTTTTATCAAGTGAGCTTGGTTAACTGGACAAGGATAACTTGTTCGGACTTCAGAGAACCTTTAGTCTTGCTTCTGGGAAGCTTTGTTGTACTATATCACATGTTCATACCCCATGGTTGAATTGTAATAAATGTTCTAGCATGATAGTGTCTATAAAAGACTCAGTCTCTTAGACTTTATTTTTCAATCCGATCAGCCCAGGGTGTTTTTTCCCTTGGTTATTATTGGTTGTTGAATAAACGACTGATAATTTCTGAGTTTTTCACTCCATACCTCCAAAGTTGGGGTGGTCGGCTTGGCATTTAGGCCTATTGAGGTTATTAGAGTCTATGTGTCAATGTATAAACATGCTAGACATCATGGTCGAGTCATATGAACATGTCTAAATCCACCCTAGGTTTTTTCAATTTTTCAATTTTTTAATTTTTTCAGTGTTTTTTATTAAAATTTAATTTTTCCAAAACTTAGGCTATTTTTTAATAGTTTAATTGGAAAATTTTATTTTGTAATAAAAGTGGGCCAAATAATCAGTTTCAGTCATGCAGGTGCTCATTTTCAAGCTAAGAGCACCATGTAAACCCATGGACCCACTATTTCCTAGTTTTGAGTGATTTTCCATCACTTGGGTCAGAAAGCCCCAAAAATCAATTATTGATTATTTTAATTAATCAATTGATGAATAATGGAGCAAATCCAGAGTCATAGATCAGTGGATTCTCAGCTGATTTGATTGAAATTAGTTAGATCTGAACCAAATTGACTAGATCTGACAAATCGTTGGCTGAAGGAGGTGATCAAATCAGATCCATAGTTGATCTTCAGCATCCTTTATGGGGAATTTCGCCCTCCCTCTCTCCTCCACACGTTTTGGCTCATCTAGATGAGTTTTGGTGGATGCTTCAGTCAACAGGCTGAGGTGTCAGTCAAATCAGCCCCTCGATTGACATCTACACTTAGTGAGACTCAGATCTGGCTCAGTTAGACACAGATCAGGCATTGATTGACTCTCCATCAGCTGATTTGGTCTATCTCTTTGGTATTTGTGCCCCCTTGGGCTGGATCTCGTAGTTTTTTGTATATATCCAAGAATAAGCCTCCTCTTCCAAGCTAGTTAGAACTGGGATTGAGGTGCTGCTGCTATTGCACTGTTGTTATTGTTCATTTGAAATAAAGAGAAACTTTGGAGGCAAGATGGTGTTGTGCCATTGTATGTGTGGATGATCATTGCCATTTTTTTACTAAGGTAACCTGTATCTGTGTTCATGATTTGTTAATTGCTTGTGGATTCATTGCTAAGATTGATAATAAGCTTATTATAATCTTGATAGGAAAGGTGCTTTTCAATAAGTTTATTGGCCATCTCTTTCCTTTGATGCATGTTTAGAGATCTAGATTCAGCATGTTCTATAAGCTTATATGCATGTTATTATGAATCTCTGTGTATGTACTAATCGGATCTCACAAGTTTTTCGGCAAGTTTTTTTATTTCAGCTGAGCTGCAGGTTCCTAGATTGGAGAGGATGCTGATATAGTTTGCTTCTTCACTCTCTCCAAAACCTTCCAAAGGCATATACCCTTGACATTCCACCTAAAATCTCCACTGTGGATCTTCAAGGCTACCAGCATTTCTCTCCTCCTCTTCCTCCCTCAAAATCAACTCTTTTACCCAGTTACTTTGTTCATAGCTTTGATATTGTTTAGATCTATCATCTTAAAAGTAAATTTAACATAGATCTATCTTCTCAAATCCCATAGTCTAAATCTTGCTCTTAAAAGGTTTCATAAGCATTCTAGTTCTAGCTTTAGGGAAATCGTCCTTTTTGCATGGAATTTTAAAGAAAATTGGTAGCTTGCATGTATTATATTTCTATTTGCTATTATAAAAGATAAATCTAGCAATAAGTGCACATCATATTGGCTGCCTAAAAGGCAAGCCAAGATCCCAAGGAAATCTTGCTTTCCTTGGTTCCTTTTTTACCTTTTTTAACTAGTTTTTACTTAACATTTTTTGGTTAAAAGTAAGCTGACCCAAAGGTACTTTCAGAGTGCTTTTGGGAATATTTTGGTCTAATAATATTGCTTTTTTTTTAGTAGGCATAACATAAAAAAGGAGGATCTGCTGCTCGAAAGTGACTTTTGGGCCTTTGAATCCCCCAGGGGTCTCCCTTTTTGACTGAAATCTTTAATTTTCGCATTTTATAAGCTATTGATTTCATTCTATATAAGAATCAAGAGGCATCATATCAGTTTTCTGATATTGTAACCGCTGGTAATAAAAATAATTTTTAAATAGGCTCTTTTGAGCCCATTCCCCATCCCCCCTGGGGGGATTTGCATCTGTGTCATTTTTTGCTTTCGTTCATCTTTTTTCAATCTAGCGTAGTATTAATATATAGGGTAGTATACTTTTATTTAAAATCAATTCCATATTCCATTTCTATTGATTTCAAAGTAACTTTAATACTTACCCCACGAGCCTCCTTTTGAGCCGAAAGGTGAAGAAAGGTTCGTGGTAGTCTAATTAGAAAATTGTGGTTTGCTCATATTTTTATGTTTCATTTACTATCATAATTTGTTTCAGTAACCATAATAAAATTAACCCCTCCTTGATTTCCCGATTGAGATCCACTTGGATTGAAAGAGGTTCCTGGAGGGTTTTCTTTTTAACAAGAACACCCATTTTAAAATTTACTAAAATTGACAAGAATCTGGTGTGTATGCTCTACACTTGGCTGTGGTTCATCCGATCAGTCAAGCTGTATCAAAAGCATTTGAGTGACTATAATAATTAGGACTCACTCTCCAAAATTGACAAACCATCAGGTGAAAATCCAACACCTAAATCAAACCATTACGGTGGCAAAATACCTAAAGGAAGCGGGAACTTCTGAAAAGTGACCTCGGGGCACCGATCTCTGTCACACCCTAATGGGTGCATTATGAGCAATAGCCCCAGAGACTCCATTCAACCCATATATTTTTTAAGGGTAGCCGTGAAGGTTTAGTTTTGGACATACTCCAAGTACTCTTGAGTATATCTAGAGTCCACCCCTTCACCTAATTTTAATCAACTCATATTTTCACAGTAACTTAAAACGTACCAAGAGGCAATTGCAAAACATTCACTCCAAGCACGTGCAAGTATATTGATTTCTTTTTTGACTCCATTTTAAGGCACTGGTTATTTTCTTGCTATATATTTATATTATGTCTCAACATTGTGCTTTCGTGCGCTCATTTTGTATCTTGTCATCTATGGTTGTTTATGGTTAAATTTCAAACTCCTAAGTAACTCATTCAGTTCAACATCACCTTACCAAGTAATTTAGCCTTAGTAACTTAATAGGGTCTACCCCCCTTGGCTTCGTTAGGAGTTGAGCATAAACAGAGGAGTCAAGAACAAGGTGATAGCCTTGACTCGAGACTTGCCCCCAAGGACACACCGAGTGGCTTGAAGATTTCTGCCACGTGACCCAGGTGTGTGAAAGGTGGCAACAATAGGTAACCCTATAGGCCTAAAAGGGTTTTGCAAACTCTATTCTCGTAGGATTTTTCTTGGAGAAGTGATGGTCAAACAATTAATAAGGAGGTTAGGTTGGAGGAAGATAAGGAGATAACATCCATAATAGATGTCAGGTAAGGATAATAACTAGGTACCAAAGGAAATAACTCATTTACCCCTTCTACTCTCCTTTGTTTCTCTCCTTGAATGTGCAATGTATCCTCTAGGTTTAGGGGAAGTGTATAAGCAAAAAAAAAATCAACAACCTAAGGCCATGTCCAAGTCCAAGTTGATCTCCATATATCATTTAATATTTACAAAATATTGGGTAGAATATCCTTGTATAAGGGAGGTGGAAGGTGGGTTGAACCTAGATGAGGGATTTCCTATTGTTATCATCCCTAAAAGAAAGTGTAAGATTCATTTTTTACACATGATTCAACAATGTATCAATTTGTAGAGAATTTAAGAAGAGTGAAAGGAATAACCTTGGAATGGGATACATAAAATTATTGGTTTTGTAAGTAAACACTAGTGGATGTGGAAGGAATGTTATCCCATATGTATGGACTAAATGAAAGAGGAGTTTTCTTTGCTAAAGAGAAGACTTAATTCAATATTTATGACTAATAGATTTGTTGGAGTGGCGAGGTTTTGAATGGAGGATGAAAAGAAGAGTCATGTGGTTGGCACAATGGGGTGAGAACACAAAATTCTTCAAATGTTATGCAACTAAAGGACAAATGAAAATATCATATGGGAAAATTCAAATGGAAGATGGGAGGATAATTAGAGGATTTAAGGAGATAACATATTTTGGGGTTGTTATCACATACACACATGGCGGCTTCACTTGTTGACCAATATCCTATCACGTTAGTTCATATTGTGGGTTTTAAAATTATTAAAAATTGAACCAATATATTGTAGGTATTGGGGGGGTGAGGGGTTTAAGGTGGGGGTAGGTAGGGTGATTTATAAGGATTGAGGTATAAAAAGGGGTGGGGAGGAGGTTTTAAGTATTGGGAGGGGGTTTCAACAAAAATATTTTGGGTCAATATCTATGGAAATTAAGGGTATTCTTTAATATCCCACGATCGCACGTGCTATGTGAGATGTTCACTAAGTGAAGTCCCTGTGCATACACAATGACCTCAGCATGCCTTTGAGACCAAGGGGTACTCAAATAACTTACCAAATTTGCCACTAATTCCCAAATTCATTTTTCATAATTTTATTATCAAAGTCACAATGGAAATTAGATGTATGGTCACCCAAATTAAAAATATGTATTTACTAAAACATACAAGAAAATTCTAGCATGTTAAGCAATCCATACAATTAGATATTCACATAACAATAAATTAGACAATGTACATAATAGGAATATATTCATGTCATTTAAAACACATTTGGATACTTATATTAAAATATCCTCCAACTGTTTGTAGACAAAGGACGTTCCTCCCAACCATAAGCACTCTATTATAATAGTTCTCTTTATAACAAAGGCCACCCCTTAGCTAGGGATATCAATCCAAGAGAAGCAAAAATCAACTCAATACCTCAATCAACCCACAGGTTCCGAACCCCCTCCATAGTTTTCAATCCACTAGAACTCCTCCCCCATCAACCTGCACAACCCAAGGAATGGGTTCCCCTTCTTTTAGTTAACTATGAACCCATGTTCCCTTCTCTAAATGATTAGTCCCTCAATATATTTACCCAATTCCCTTCTATGGATCCAACATAGGTTGGATCGGGACTCTCCATGCTAGGACTAGAGGGAACTTAGTTGTAGGATAGGTTCTATCACAAGGAAACTGAATTTACCTAGCACCAATATCCTAGGGTAACATGTACTTACAACTCTGTATTTTCCTAGTGTTCCCATGTATGACTCTAGGCTATGGTATGGAATGGTGGCTCAATCATGACATAATGATACTAACTGAATGAAAGAATATTGATTGAATGAACTAGTCCTCAATAATTTGTATGCATGTTGAGAACTAGCCAAGTGACATGCATGGGTGATGAGAACTTGACAAGTGGCATGCATGGTTGATGTGAACTTGGAAAGTAACATACATGGAGAGTTCACTTTTTCCGAAACTAATCCCAAGCTTAGGATAAATAACTCAAGATCATGGCTAATGCACTTTAATTAAGAGGGGTTGATAAATTTATGATAAAATGAATAATAAGGACAATGAATTAACTTATAAGTGACTAGGGTCACCTTCCCTTAAACCACCTTTTCACTTTCCCTCTAGTATAATCATAGCCACCCATATTCTTCGTCCTTCTTTATCTATAGTAATAATCATTTTTATATTAAACATAAAATGTACATGATTACATCATCTTGGTCATAATAGACCATTTTTGTTCAAATTCTATCCATTTCATCGTTATATACATATTTACATCGTTGTGTTAGGGCTGAAAAAGGTGTCATATTCCCATCCCCCTTAATTTATGCACCATCCTCGGTGCATCATCAACACTATATATACAATGACATAATTTAACATGTCTTTAGACAAGTACAATATGTTGTTGCACGACATCCTTTAGTTCCCAAATTTATTCCTTAGCCACATTTGCCACAACAATTTTTGTCCTTGTGATCTTATATGGTTGTTGGACACCTTATCTACAATGCACCAACATTGATTGTCCACTACCCTATTTTCCCTCCCGGGCTTAGCACATCCACATGTATCACTATAAATCATTAAGAAGAATATGTGCGTTATAATAATTTTTATGAAATAGTCATAATGTCCATAATAATTTTCCAATACCAAAAGGTAAGAACATATATTCATTTAATCAAATAAGTATGAAAACTATATCCATTACTTATCTTCATACAAATTTATTTTCTTTCACAATGTTTCCAAATAAAACAGTTGAGCTCATTGGTCCTCTTGACACACCCTCTACTGATTTCCCAATCCATAACACTCCTCTCCCATCCACCTGTACAACACAAGAAATGAGATCCCTTCTTTGCATGCAGTACATTGGGTTTTCTCAATTCCATTCTAGTGCTCCAACACATGCCGACCATGTAATCTCCACACCAGGACTCTAGAGATCTCATGAATCGTTCATAAAAAAATCATTAAAGTCTCCTCTTCTGTGCAGGCATTCACCTTCTAGGATCAGACATACCATTATTCGATAAACATTCCACACAGGTTGGCTCAACACTCTCCATTCTAGGACTCTAGGGAACTTAGTTGTAGGATAGGTTCTATCACAAGGAAACTTAATTTCCCTAGCACCAATATCCTAGGGTAACATGTACTTACAACTCTGTATTTTCCTAGTGTTCCCATGTATGATTCTAGGCTATGGTATGGAATCGTGGCTCAATCATGACATAATGATAATAACTGAATTACACAATATTGAATGAATGAACTAGTCCTCAATCATTTGTATGCATGTTGAGAACTAGCCAAGTGACATGCATGGGTGATGAGAAATCGACAAGTGGCATGCATGGTTGATGTGAACTTGGCAAGTAGCATACATGGATAGTTCACTTTTTCCCAAACTAATCCCAATCTTAGGTTAAATAACTCAAGATCATGGCTAATGCACTTTAATTAATAGGGGTTGATAAATTTATGATAAAATGGATAATAAGGACAATGAATTAACTTATAAGTGACTAGGGTCACCTTCTCTTAAACCACCTTTTCACTTTCCCTCTAGTATAATCATAGCCACCCATCTTCTTCGTCCTTCTTTATCTGCAGTAATAATTGTTTTTATATTAAACATAAAATGTACATAATTACATCATCTTGGTCATAATAGACCATTTTTGTTTAACTTCTATCCATTTCATCATTATATACATATTTACATTGTTATGTTAGGGTAAAACAAATGGTGTTATATTCCCATCCTCCTTAATTTATGCACCATCATCGGTGCATCATCAACACTATATATACAATGACATAATTTAACATGTCTTTAGACAAGTACAATATGTCGTTGCACGACATCCTTTAGTTCCCAAATTTATTCCTTAGCCACATTTGCCACAACAATTTTGGTCCTTGTAATTTGATATAGTTGTTGGCCACCTTATCTACAATGCACCAACATTGATTGTCCACTACCCTAGTTTCCTTCTTGGGCTTAGCACATCCACATGTATCACTATAAATCATTAAGAAGAATATGTGTGTTATAATAATTTTATGAAATAGTCATAATGTCCATAATAATTTTCCAATACCAAAAGGTAAGAATATATATTCATTTAATCAAATAAGTATGAAAACTATATCCATTACTTATCTTATACATATTTATTTTCTTTCACAATGTTTCTAGATAAAATAATTGAGCTCATTGGTCCTCTTGACACACTCTCTACTGATGTCCCAATCCATAACACTCCTCTCCCATCCACCTGTACAACACAAGAAATGAGATCCCTTCTTTGCATGCAGTACACTAGGTTTTCTCAATTTCCTTCCAGTGCTCCAACACATGCTGACCATGTAATCTCCACGCTGAGACTCTAGATATCTCATGAATCGTTCATAAAAAATTCATTAAATTTTCATCTTCTGTTCAGTCACTCACCTTCCAGGATCAGACATACCATTATTTGATAAACATTCCATCAAGTGACCCACCATTCACCTAGGATTTCTTATACAAAAAGAGCACAACTTATAGGGTTCTCATGTCCTTGCAGTGGCCTTCTTGCTGGGATTTTCCAACTTACAGTTTCCATCGTGGGTTCATACTACGTAGATTCACCATCCACCTATGTCATAAAGATAAACATACATGCATTAGGAATCATACTTCTATCTATCAATCAATATTGGAAATCATTATTGCAACAATTGAATTCTTGTTAATAACATGATTTATACACATAAGTCATAACTTTCAATGGTGTGAGAAATACTCCATGTATTTATTATGGCTCACTAACACAACCATATTCATGACATATTTGTTTATACAACTTTGTTTTCCCAACATAACATTCTTATAGTCCATCCTATGTGACTACTTTTTCATGCATTTCTTTCACTGCATTCACAACAACTCATGAAATGATCTCAAAATTATGCATTACCAATACATCCACCATTTCAGCTATTAGCATATTATGCAATAAAAAATGGTTTAACATGCATTCAACGTACATTCCCACATACATGTATGTGTAACCATAATATTTATGCAATCTAATAATTTCACACACACTCAATGCACCCTTGCATTTATTCATGAATCCCATATTCATCAAATTAACAAACTCTGGTTTGGCTTGGTTATGTACTCATAACTAACACACACATGGAATGACATATATTTTCACACAAATACATTCTAGATTCCAAATAGTCATCTAGGTATAAGGATTCCTTACTCTACCACACCATTCCACACCATATTCCATGGAATATAATTAAATAAAATGCATTTAATTTTCATAAGCATCCCAATTCATGATATTGAAATACAACTAAAGGGATCCTTACCCAATCCCCATTTTTTAACACCTTTTTTCACTAGGGGAATCAACAACTAGGGACTAGGATGGTACTCATGTGACACAGGGTTTAGGGATCCATTCCTGCTACCACTATAATCCAAGGTGCCCCACAACAACCCACAAGCATGGGAAATGGGTAAGCCCGTGTGTGATTTGAACTCAAGACCTCCTTTACAACATGTGACTTCATATCAAGAAAATCACCAATGAGCCACACCTGTGCGGGCCCCAATTTTTTTACACATGCTATTAGCATAAATAAATTTATTACCTACATGGTTGCCATCAACACCTTTGAGGTTATCTAATTAAATGGTCTCTTGCAATGGAATTGCACATTCCTTTCACCAACCCCTTGTATGTAGATTTATTATCCTATTATGTTCTCGCAAGGTTACATGTCATATCCAACCACATCATCCACATCTTCAACCATGCTTCAACTATATCTGGTTATACAATCATCATCAACCACATTATTTATCATTATTGGCTCATTGCATATGTAAAACCATAATATTTTCCCAATAGGAAATATCATATGTATGCACAAGCATATTCACATGCACTATGCATCCTATTTTTGTACGCCTGCTAATGCATATGCATTTGAGAGATCTAATCTCTTTCATTTCTTGTTATCATGTTGTCCATGTTCCCCAGTTGCTTCTATAACAAAACTTGTATCCTTATGAAAATTCCTTTAACATTGTTGTAGTTTGTTTTGTTATCATGAGCTATCTTTAGCCCCTTTGAATATGAAACTACCTTTTCCTCAAGTTTAGAGTTTCATGCATTTTTCTCACAATTATAACCAAGTTCAAATTAGCCATTCTTTCTTTCCAATCCATAGCAACAATACCAAATTCTTTTACAACTTGCTTCCCTAGGAAAATATTGCCCCAACATTTACTTTATGTACCCTTCCTAGAAGTTCATAATGTTGTAAAAAGTTTCATTCCATATCCATTTGGAATCTTTTGAAATTCCACTCTCTTTTTTAATCCATGCCAAGTTCAATTTTACTTTTAAATTGTATTTCATATTCATAATTCTATTTTGCAAGTTTCTATATTATCTTAGGTGGTAGTATTTAGTTTCCATTCAACTATGGAGTTGTCATTCATTTTTCCATCAAACTCCTCACCACAATTATGAACCACATGACAAATTCATCCAGTACTGGAATGTTGTATTCCATCAATTTAGTATAGTACCTTGCATTTGGGTTGAGATTGGTCACAACTTCTCATTCTTTATGCATAAGTGGTTAGTTCATATTATCAAACTCTTCTTATCATGCTTATACTCTATCCCCATGGGTAATTCACTCATATCCTATATGAGATGTATTTCCCTTTACTCGACAATATGTTCCACGTTCCTTAGCTACTAATATATTCAATAGTTCCATTAGTTGTCATTGTTTCTTAGTTGTACATAACAAACCACTATAAGGGTCATGAATCCCCATTTATTTCTCTACTTGTAAGCATCTTCAATACCTTTTTTACTTATTCTATCTTTGCATACCATATCCTATATCGTTGATACAAGCTCCATTGAATTTGCCTTGGAGTTCAAATTGTACATACTAATCCCAACCAATATTTGGAATGCATTATTATTCAAGACACCGACAACCTTTATTGATATATTTCTTCCTTTTTAATAGGACATGATTGTCACTGCTCATCACTCAATACTCCATCTACCAAGTACTCAACTCTACTTGGTTTAATCTTGCACCATTCTAGTTAACTAATAATTTACTCTGCTTTCTTTCCCAACCGTCCATCTACTTAATTGTGAGAGCACCATAATAGTGTTGATACCATTATACTTAGCCAATTTTACCTTTTATAGACTCCTATATCACCATATTACTTTTTCCAAAATTTGGACTACTTTGGAAATTAGCAAGATTGATACTTGTCTTGTCAAATTAAACATAAAGGCTTTGTTATGCTTGCCTTTTAAAACAATGAGAAACATATTTCAAATGCATAAACCCTATAATACCCCAAGTTTTTACTTGGAACACATTTAACCAAAGTTATGTAAATGATGTTACAAATATGCTAGTATGGATTCCTAGTTCAAAGCTCAAGGCCAAGGCCTGACTAGTAAATGACTAGGCATGTATGATGTATATATGTTTATTTGGCTTGTATGGTTGGCTGTCATGCTAACTTGAAATATATGTAAATATTATGTTGCATAAATAATAAAATGGTCCAAGATGGTTGTGTAAGGAGCACTAGACTCAGCTATGATTCCATCAAAGGGGAAGAGGAAAGGGGGCATATGGGAAACCAAATCCTTGCTTCCAAGTGTCAACCTTATAACTCATACAAAATCTATCATGTGATTTAAATGATCCAATTACCTCATTTTGACAATTGAACCTAATCATTGAATGCATGTGAGAGGTTGGTGGGAAAACTCACCTCATGCAACTACGGAAGCATGGGATTTAATGAACTTTTATGTCAATTCTATCATATGTCAAAAGTCAGTCTGTAACTTCCAGGAGTCCTTTCTTCTTTGGTCAAAAGCTAAGTCAATTGTCTTTTCACCATTATCTCATACCCCTTGGAGTCAACCCTCATTCTCTCATTCTTTAATGTATATATATACTACAGAGACCTCCCTATGGTTGTTCGTGACTATTCCAGACTGTATATAACCCAGATATTCAAATTTAGAGAATGGATTATAGATTCGAAGGGAAAATAGATGGCTATAGGTGAGCCACGGGGGATTCACCTTATTGACCAATATCTTATCACGTTCATTCATAAAGGTTTTTTTTTACTTATGAAAAATAAGGTCAATATATTGTAGGTATTGGGGGGAGGGAATAGGGTATAGGGGGTTTATAGGTATTCAGGGGGTATAAAAAGTGGTATCTAGTAAAAATAGGGTTTTCTAGTTGCAAATATGTATTGAGAGGGGGGCTCAACAAAAGGATTTTGGTAAGTATTTATCGATATATATTTAAATTATGGGTGTTCCTTAATATCCCATGAATGAAGGCGCTATGGCATAGTTTCACAAAGTGAAGAACCTATGAGGTGAGCACATAGGTTGGGAAAGCTAGGAAACCTTACCCATTGAGTTATGTTACTCACATATGCTTGAGAAGCCACAAATTAATGCTATAGGTGGTTCTCCAATAGAACCTATTAGATTGGACTCCTTCTATACACACACTAGAATCACCTACTAAAATGGATCACCCAAAAGAATTGTGGATCAATGAAGGGGATTCCTGAGCATAGAAGGGTATTGTTTGAGGCAAGGATGCAAGGGCTAAGTGTGATTCATGTAGAGCTTTGTATGAGAATTTGGATAAGCATAGAAAGTAGAGCGGGTTGTGATATGAGAGAGAGAGAATATTGTAGGCATTTCCTTTTCACCGGTGGCCTCACAGCCTGGACTGGGGGAGGCCTCTCATCATAAAAAAGTAAATGATGGACAAAGTTCCTACGGTTGGGTGGAAAATCACTCTTACACATCCAGTTGCTTGGATCTACGTTCTTTAAAGATAAGTATTCTTTGATTTTGATCTTCCAATATGTTTTTAGTTGATGCTTGTGATGATTATGCTAGAGTATGCTTGTTAGGTATGTGTGGATCCAATTATTTCCAATGTTTTTTTTATTATGCATTTGCATACGTCATTTAAATATTATGAAATCGTAATTTGACTATGGGGCAAAATTTGGAACCCCGAATTTAGTTAATGTCCCCTCCTGTTGGTTGGATTGGGTGATGGGGACGTTACAATCCTTCCATTCTTATCTTCTCTAGATCAACTTTTCAATCACTATACCCACACCCCATTCTGATCATACAACGAAAAAAATGCATTTCTCCAAAATTTGTAAGTTCATCCAATTTGCCTTGTTCCTTGTCTAACTAAGCAGAGAGGCTCTATTTTGTGCACTTTCTCAAATAACTAGAAACTTATTTAAAAAATAGGATCTATACATTATATTCTCCTTTACATTAACTTTCCATTGACTATAGGTATTCTTATGGTTTTGAGCTAAAACTTACAATTTTCATAGTTAGCACTTTGGCTCAATACTGCCATGTTCTTTTAGCTGCTTTGAAGATCAAAATACCCAGTTATGACACCTATACTTGGTATCTTCAATATGTTCAGATAAACTTTATTTCCAAAATTCAATAAAAAAATTTCATGTATACGTAAAATGCTAGAAAATGCTCATTTGACAAAACAGGCTACATGCCCCTTTTTTGCTAAATTTTTGGAAGGATAAGAAACATTGATTCAGAATTGGATTCAATGTGCTTATTATCTTACCAATCCTCTTTCTATTTACCATACCCACATTCATTTTTTTTCATAGATGAAAGTTATATCTTTTTAAAATCAGAAATTTTGCCCAATTTTACATTATTTTTGTAGCTCCATTGTTAAAAGGAGTCATTGGTCTTTTTTATGTTATTAATTTATTAATAAACTAATGTATTATGTGCTATCTAAAAAATAGTTGAAGAAGGTGCAACCACTCCAACCATATCTAAGATATATAGAATACTTCTCAAGATGAATAAGCTGACTGAAAGTTCTGTCCAATATATGTTCTTTTTGTTAGTTTGTGTGTGTGTTTTCATTCTCTTTTGGATGGGTGACACTAGCAGCAAAAGAGGAGTGGATCAAACCTGAAGGAGATAGTGAGGATATAAAGGAAACCTGCAAGAAATATTAAAGGCTGCTTGTGTGATCCTGTAATAGTGATTGCGTACCGGTCTCGGATAATATTGCGCATTGTTGCTGGTTAGAAAGTTGACCATCGATTAGAGAAAAAGCGACTCATCGTTAAACTATTTCTTGGAGGTATTAAATTGGTACATATGCTGCATGTTTCATATTATGTGAAGTTCAATAGTTGGAAAAGGTTCTGTGTGCTATCGTCTGCCTTGCTTTATGCCATCACATGTTCTGTTGACTAGAAGAATTTATTGGTTGACTAGATGAGTTTTTAGTAAATAATGATAGAAATCTTTAAATATTTGGGTGACATAGAGAGCAATTTCATATATATAAATTGATTGGTATGATGTATCCATTAAAGAAATGGTCGATATACAAGCATCCTGCCGACTATATTTAGTGAAAACTTATACATATAAAGATAAAGACATTGAGATAGACCATCCACACCGACCATGAATGCAGCATTAGATTATTAACATGAAGCAGCTTTTGGAATTATGACACTCAGAAAGCCATTGGTCGACTCAACATTGAAGACTGTTCGTTTATGCTGTTTCTCCCGACGGTTGAGGCTACGAAACGAAAATGTTGATGCTACAACAAGAAAGATAAGTACATGGATTGCATCGCTTTTATTTTGGCTTGATGTATTCTTTTTGGTAATTCATCATTCTACAAAGAAAAGATTGCTCTCGGCAGTTGAAGAAAGTGATCAAAATATATATTCAAAGATGACAGAATGGTACTCATGTTGCTTCTAGCTAAATCTGACAGTTCCCTTACCATAAATATATTAGTCGACCAGTAGTTAGCGTGCTTCGTCGAACAATGTTGTCAATATTTTAAAGTTGTATTGTTGGCACATCATTCACTTTGAGCACTGCCTGTCGATTGCCTAATTTGGATGCAGACTGCATAACCTGTCAGTGCATAGCCAATTGATAAAAGCATTATTGGTGTTCGGTATTTAATTACAATCACAATCGTTTTTTTTGCCAGATATACCAATAACTTATGACTTAGCAGCATGATTTAGCAGCAGGAGCTGAGAGGTCAGATGGGGTCACCTACCCTTCAAGCCAGATATAACTTATGACTTAGCAGCAGGAGCCGAGAGGTCAGATGAGATCACCTACCCCTCAAGCCTCGCCACAACAGGCCAAATGAACAACCCTATCCCACAGGTTTTCAACCTATGACCTCCAAAATAGTGTTTTTGGAGAGAGGTCAACAGTCTTGAACCTGTGACCACCTCCCCAATGCCACACCTTAACCATTGTACCAAGTGCATCGTTGTTATTTTCCATTTCATGCTACTGGAATACTTTTTGTTGGGCCATCGATAGGTCCCCATAGGTCCCAATACTCCGTTTAAAGTAAGCAGTCCGACTGCGAGAAGTCGACTTTTAAATTTGACTAACGATATTTATTTATTTTTTTTTGTTTTTTTTGTTGGGCCATCGATAGGTCCCCATAGGTCCCAATACTCCGTTTAAAGTAAGCAGTCCGACTGCGAGAAGTCGACTTTTAAATTTGACTAACGATATTTATTTATTTATTTTTGTTTTGAATTTATTTTCCAGTCTATGTTCATACCAACTAAATGTATTAAAATTAGTGGAAATATGGTCATTAGGCCGAAGTCGTTTTATATAGGGGCTGTTTGTCAGGCAGTTTTGTCCTTTTATCGATGAAAACGTACCATATGTAATCAAAACATGAATGTGTGTTAATTTGTAATCAAAATATTAATGTGCAAAATATGAATGTGTGTTGGAAACATCATTCTCTGAGATCTCACTCCCCAGCTAAATTTAAAGGCCACGGTCCCCACTCCAAACTTGGAGGTGCTAAATTGACAAAGGAAAGCCCTGTAGTGATAATTCCAAGCTCTAGACAGTAGCGAATTCCCTTGGTGCGATTTGCATGCGTTCATCCAATTTGGAAGCGTGCTTCTACCACTCACCCAAAAACTTGTAAAATCAAGATTTTGTCTCCTACACGTATTGTACATACAGAACCCATAAATACAACCCGTCTTCAATCCAATCTCGTATTCACTTCAAGCTATTCTCTGCTAGTGCCTGTTCTTATCTCCTGCCCGTATATGCTATTGGCTCTGCTTGGCGTTGTATTATTGTACTCCCAAACTTAAGATATGAGACCTTCCTTGCTAAATTGGGTATAAGGTGCCATCTACAATTCAATTCGATTCATCACAGGAAACAACGGATCAGAAATGGAGTCAGAAACAACAATAGTAGCAGATTTTTCATATCTTGGAGTAGACAGAGTGATCGTCAAGAGAAGATCTGAAACGTTTGTCCCTGGTTTCCCTTCTTTAACAGACTTGTAGTCAAGTCAGATGCTTGGTTCTCATTCAAATTAAATGGACCTTCGCAAAAACTCAGTAATCCCAAACCATCCTGCACAAATTAGTAGAGAATTATATGATATGAAAAGTATACAATATGGCAATACGCCATCTTCTGCAAATCTGAATGCTCCTGGGGCTAAAACTAGAGTGCCCACAAAGAAATCAATGTCTGTGTCGGTGGACAAGGGATGCCCAGCTCCGGATTCATTGTATGCTCCTGGGGACAATGGCGAGGCCATTTCACACTTTTGGAGAAATTCTGCCTCCGATGAAACAGAGGGACAACATGTATAAGACGAGAGGAAGCATAGAGGGATGTTGTCTAATAGAGAATCTACAAAGAGGTCTCGGCTCCAGAAATAACAACACTTGGACGAGCTAAGGGCTCAGATGGTTCATCTAATGGCAGAGAACGGGGAGATATTGAAGAAATGCAATGTTTGTCTGAAAATTGCAAATCGCCTTAGAGAAAGCGTATTCATGGTATGTTAAGCTCTCCAAAATGATGGAATATCCTACGTGAATTGATGTAACTACACAAAATTGATGTGAAAACTGTAAATCACCTCAGAGAGCCTTCATGGTTTGCTAAGCTCTGCAAGCCTAACCATTAGGAAAATCGACTGTCGGTACAATTTTCATGAGTTTTTAAGCTGGTTAAAGTACAATTTTCATTCTAAATTTCGAAATTGAACTGATATTGAATCACAAACCCCTAGCCCGAGGACTGCCAAATGTTATGGATTTCTTCTTTCAATATCACAGACGCCTAGCCCAGGGACTGCCAAATGTTATGGATTTCTTCTTTCAATATCACAGACGCCTAGCCCAGGGATTGCCAAATGTTATGGATATATTTCATGTTTTTTTATTATAAAATCCCTAGATTAGAAAGCAACCCGAACCTAACCCAGTAATTTCCAAAATGTAGCGACAACAGAGATTTGCCCGAAGTTATTTTGTGCTGGTTTAAATACTTTGGCTATCAAAATATAAGAAAGAAAAGCAATAGCTGGAAGATTAAACGTTGGAAATGACGCAGCTAGCATTGAATTTTTCTGTGTGCCTGCTTTCACCTATATTAATTAATGAATATCATCTATCTCAGCCTTAAATAACTAACAATATTATTGTATGATGGGTCAAAATCCCTATCTTACATGGTAGCTTGTCTCCTGAGAAATTGTTCAACGTTTTGTTGTTCCCAACAAGTGGGGGGGGTCAGCGTGGATGAGCCGCAGGAGACCATATCTCTCCAGGCTATGATGACAACATGTTGTAGAAAGTGAAAGAAAGGAGGCACAAGCCAGGAACTGCCCATATATATATATATAAGAACCCACCGGTCTAAATCCCTTGGCTTCCCTTGCTGCAGTTCACAGGGATCGGTGGGTTTGTGTGTGAATATACCATGCATCATTGTTATGAAGACCAACATCGAATTGGACTCGCAAACTATGCTCAACGTGTCATACACCAGGTTATCAAGGCCATACACCAAGCCCGAATGCTACGCTAGATCCGACCTACCATAACCTTCCCAAGGAAGCTCGACTATAGGAGGAAGGAGCTGGCGTAGAGGCTGCGGCTCCATAAACAATTGAAAGAGCTATTTCTTTTGCAAATAAACAGATGTGCAAGTTGTGGTGGTCCCTGGGGCTTCAAACCTTAAAGTCCATTAGTAGCAGAGCTGAAACATGATATAACTAATTGAATCCCCAAAAAGCAGAGATCTTACAAGGTGTGTCGTCAATTTGCAAAGCTCCTCAGATGTTGAGCTCGTCAAAAATTGGGAGAATGAAAAGAGAGCAGACATGTTTACCCCTTTTGTTTTCATTAACTGTTTTTTTTTAACTATTTCGTTTTTCAGTAGTGGTGGTGGGCTAAACCCCCGAAAGGTCCGCGTGGCAAGCATGCAAGGGTAGTTGATTGTGTAAATATTAGGGTCAACCAAGTTAATGGTTATATTTAATCTAATTCCTTTAGATTGTTCAAATAATTTAAATGGTAAAGAAATTTTTTTTTAACCTATTTAAATTTTGTTATATATATATATATATTATTTATTTTTAAAGTTCTATCTGAAGGCCCTGTTCTTTGGTTAGTAGATTGGTGCAATGTGTTCTGTTATCTGAACTAGTGTCTTGGGTAGTCAGTTAGTAGTTGTTGTGATTGGCCAATCATTGTGTTTGTTCTGTTCATTGGCTCCTAGCCTTCTCCTCAGTCCCGTTGGATAGGTCGTTCCAAGGTGTCTTTTTTTTCTCTGATTTGAATAGCTTTTAGGTAGGGTTTGAAGGTGTCTTGGCATACTACATGCCTTTTTCTTGTAAAGGATTTGTATGCCTACGAATGGTCTATTACGCAGTCTTATATTTAGGTTGTCTCTTGCTATGCCTCACTCAATAGTAATATCGTGCAGTCCATTGCCCTTATATTGAATATCTCACGAACCTACTTCGACGCCATCCCTTATAAGTAGTTTACTCGTTATCCTGACCTCATAAAAATGTTTATTTAAAAAATAAATTAAAATATCAAATTAGTTAATTACACCGAAGTTGTTATTAAGGGGATGGTTCTACTCAATCTTTCGTCGTCTGTCGATGGCGAATGAGGAGTTGCCCCATGTATTTATTAAATAAAAAAAATGTCTTTTCCAGATCGTAGTCGAAGCTTATTACTGATCTTAACCTCCAAGTCTCCATCCCGTTCCAAATCCCTCTTATTATTTGCCGGTGTTTCATGTTGTGGTGAGCTTGCATGCCCAACAAGCATCTATTCTGCAATTTTGGATGCATTCACTGTTAATATAAGTAGAAGGAGCACAATTCTTGATGGAGATGATATGGTTGATGCCAATGTTAAAGACATTAAAATTGATTCCTTTTCCTTTTCATTTCGAGGTAAGGAGCTTTTGAAGAACGCCTCTGTGAAAGTTTCAACAAAGTATACTTCCCCTTACCATTTGGACCAATAAGGCCATAACGCAAAGACCCCAAGTGTAAGTGGCTCTAGATGATCATGGTAGGCATTGCAGAGATCGTGTTGAGAGATGTTCGTTGTGGGTGTGTGAGAAATCCAAAGAAGGCACAGATATCTATGGCGTGACCACTGGATTCAATGCTTGTTTAAGCAAGAGAAGTAACTAGCTGAGTGTGCTACAAGAGGCTTTAATTTGATACTTCCTAATTGGAGTATTCACTAGCCCAACTTCTTCATCACCTGGGGATCTCTCCCCTACCACTACTTGATGTGCCATGTTTCTAAGAATGAATAGCTTCATCTATGGTCGTTCAGGGGTTCGATGGGAGATCATGGAAGCGCTAAAGCAACTTATCAATACCCATGTCATGCCTAAATTCCCCTTGCATCTCTTTCTCCAACCGTTGTACTCATTTTACACTCCACACTTATAACATGTATCCTGCTATGCTCCCCCACCGATCTATCTTCCCTGAACTCTTATGTATTTCATCCCAGCCTGCAAATAGTGTGGGTCTAGATGTCCGTTTAGCATCGTCGTCATGTTGGGGAGTTGGTGAAACTATGGCAAGATGCTCAGCGGTTGCAAGAATTGTTCCTGGAAGATGGGGTGGATGATGAGATGGAAAATGGTGAAAATATTGTTGTTTTTTATGAGAAACTGCAAGAGATTGGATCTGATGCGGCAGGGGAACACGCTTAGAAGATATTGGCTGGTTTGGGGTTCACGAAATCTATGTAGGGACTCCCCACAAAATCTTTCAGTGGAGGTTGGCATATGAGGATCTCCTTAGAAAGAGCTTTGTTTGTTCAATCGAGCCTTTTATTATTGGATGAATCCACTAACCATCTGGATCTTAGATTTGTTTTATGGCTAGAATAATATTTGGGCAGGTGGAAGAAAACTCTTGTTTTTGTGTCACATGATCGTGACTTCTTGAACTTTGTTTCAACTTATATCATTCATTTCCATGACAAGAAACTTCATTTCTACAAAGGTAATTTTGACGTTTTTTAGAGCATATACGAGCAAAAACGCAAGGAGACCAATAAGATGTTTCAGGTATATGAGAAACAACTAAAAGCTGCTAAGTGTACTGGAAGTAGTCTCAGCAGAAAAAAGTCAAGGACCGAGCAATTTTTGCTGCAAACAAAGAGACAACAAAGAGTAAGGGGAAGGGGAAAATGATAGATAATGATGAAGAGCCTGTAGAAGCATAAAAAATGGAGAGATTATAGTGTGGAGTTTCACTTCCCGGAACCTGCTAAACTCACGCCACCTCTTCTTTAGCTTATTGAAGTTACTTTCAGCTATCACGGGAGAGAGGTTTTCCAACTTAGTAATGTCGATGTGGGTATTGACATAGGAACATGAGTTGCAATTATTAGGACTAATAGAGCAGGGAAATCTACTTTACTTAATCTTATTGATGGTGATTTGCAACCTTTAGTGGGAGAGGTAAGGAGGAGTCAGGAACTGAGAATTGGAAGGTATTATGGACTCTTGATTGACTTATTAACTGCTTTGAACTATCGTTTTCTTCACCTTCTCTCATTTCACAACATATAGAATATCTTCTCGGTGTTTCATTTCCCCCGTTTTGGCGGTATGGTAGTTATATTTATAAGGAAAATCTATATGGTTGAGTATAAATTTGGTTATTGAATTGAGTCTTTTGTAATAAATGATTGAGTCTTTTTAGTTGACGTATAAATGCATCAAACCATTATGGCCAGAGCTTAAAGCTTGGTCAAACGAGCATTCATGAAAAAGTATAGTCTATATTTAAAAGTAGTTGGCATTATAATCAAGTCGATGTCTCACGGTCGGTAGTGTTTAATATGGTTGTTCATTGGTTGTAGCTTAGGTGGTTGGGAGGAATGAATGTTATCCTCCTCACTCAGGTTCAATTCTTATAAGTGACATGTATGCTCTTTTAGAGCCTTTATGTTTTGTATGAGTTATGAATGATTGTAATCTTGATTCTCATGTTGATATGACAGTTGGATTAGCCCTCTAACAAATGGTGAACCACCTCACAAACATTTACACACACACACACACACACACACACACACACACATATATATGGGCATCTTTTTGGTCGAATTAAAATGGTCGGTTGTAAATGGTCGTTGGATATACTATGGTTAAGTTTTACTTTTGGTCAAATCTTGTTAATGTAAGCATGCAATCGTGTCGATTAAAATTACTATGCGTACTTGACTTTTAATTAAAATTTTGAAAGGGATGAAATGTAAGTCTCTGTTGACGCAGGGGATCCCTTCTATCTATGTAAATCAATTACGTCTTTTGCTGACCGTTGTTACTTGATTTGAGTTAGTTGGGTCCATTGTAATCAGTCACGACCAATATCATGTACAACAGTCAGTCCCAACCATGAGTAGAAAAATATGAACCGAGCATATACAAACTTTCAGGAAGCTTCACAACAGATGAAGTTGATGATGACTACATCCAAGTAGAAGCTATCTTACATCACACAGGAAAGAGCTTAATGCTGGATTATGACCCAAAGAACAATTGAATTGCTCGAGTCCCCTTGGTGTAGAAAAGACATAAGCACTTCTTGGATGGTGATTATGGAAATGGAAGGCAGAGATACAGTGCAGAGATGGAGCCAAAAGACTCCATCTGAATCGTTTAAGATGAATCCATCTAGTTGAGAAAAGGATGAGGCTTCACCGACTGTTACCGGAATGAAGAAAGATATTGAAGAATCACACGTCTTGGTTGGTTGCTTCATATTTGTTCGCTTGGGGGAGGAAGCAATGTTTTGTTGGCGGGGGAGATGTTGGAAGGGGCCATTGGCATTCTTATGTCGTTACTTTATTAATGAACTAATGTATTATGTGCTAACTAAGGGAGTAGTTGAAGTAGGTGCAACCACTCGAACCATATCTAGGATGTATAAAACACTTCTGATGATGAATAAACAAGTTGAATGAACGTTAAGTCCAACAAATGTTCTTCTTGTTAGTTTATTGTGTGTATTTCCATTCTATGCTTGAATGATCTGATAAATCTGGGTGTTCAACATGCACATATTCTGAGGGACCAACTTTGAAACATGCAGAAGAAAATAAGTAAGGAATTAATTTTTTTTGGGTGGGGCATTGATTTCCCATATGATTGAGTACCTAGACACTTTCAACATCGAAATTTGATGCTTTAGTCAAATTTTATAAAATTATGGAATTGCCAACTTTTAACTTCTACAATCCTTCCAAACTTGTAAATTTTACTAAAAACTACTCTCACAAAGTATACATTTTTGTTAAAATTGGTCTAAGAAAAGCTATTTAGTTTGATGAGTAGAAAAAATGTCAAAATAAGAAAAATTTTCAGTTATATGTTTTTGGGTCACTTTTGCCTTCATATTTTCAAAATCACCTTACTCACACCTAAATAGTGGATTTTCCACTTCACATGCTTTAGAATTTCACCAATTTCCAGGTAGGTTAATGTCGTGGCCGGAAAATGATTGCAATTTCACCAATTTCCACGTAGGTTAATGTCGTGGCTGGAAAATGATTGCATTATAAAGTATTTAGCCCAACCTGGGCCCTATCCATCCTCTGGCTGCTGGTCTTCAAAAACCCGTATTTCTAATTTTCGAGAAAATTGGAGTAGAATAAGTTTAAATCCATCCCTAGAATTTATGTGGTGTCAAAATTCCACTGGTCTCGCCCAATTTTGAGAAATTCTTCTCCTATTATGGCTAAATTAATTTCTAGGCTCTAGACTTCTTTTTTATTATTCTTTTCCTCTGCAACTATTGGAGATACTACCTGACCATCAATGGCATTGCTTGTATGTCTTTCAAAATTCTTGTTTTCTTCAGAAGTAGAGTAGGCATATCCATTTTTTACTGTAAGTAAGAGGACTGCAATACTGCCAAGTACAATTATGAAGCTTACTGAGAAGGCCATGGTGGTTAATAACTTAATTGTTTCAACCACGGAGACCCAGATGGTTTCTTAGATCGACAGATATATCAGCAAAGCAAGAAAAGGCTGGACCAATAGATTGAATCGACGGGAAAGGCAATATAGTTTCTGTTCATGGCAGAATTGACACCAACTGCTACTATTTGTACTTGAATAATGCCTGAATTTACACCAAATAGTTTTGTTATTTCAATGGTGCACGGACTTAACACACCAAACGAAACGAGGATAATACGCCTTCACGCAATAGATAGAAGCAAGAAGAGGAACTCACGACTCACAACTCACGAGGGCTTGAAAACCTTCCATTGGCAATCGATCACCAGATATGAGCAGGGGATTGCTCCCTTGATTTCAGACTTATTTCAGCTTTCTTTGCCTTGCTGGCTTGATTTCAGTTTTATTTCAAATGGTGTGGTGTGCATGGTACTGTTTCCTTCATTTCAAATTTATTTCTGTTTTCTGCCTTGCTTTGAGGTTTATTTCAAACGGCGTGCAAGGCCTGATCCCTTGATTTCAGACTTATTTCTGTTTTTTGCTGCTTTGATTTGAGACCTATTCCTGTTTTTCTTACTTGCTGCCAATCTAATTTCTGTTATTTTTTCCTTGCTGTCTTCATTTTATTCCACACTTAATAATTCTGTTGTTTTACTTTGATATCGGGAATCATTCTGTTGTTTTACTTTGATATCGGGGTAGTGCTGATTATACAAGCATCCCCTGTTCTACTGCGGGTTTCACCACAGGCCCTGAAGAAGACCAGACCAACTCTCTAAATATATTCTGCTGCTTCCTTGCTTACACAAATATTCTTATCCTAAATTTAAAAGTTCTTGGTTGTACTTTATTTATTTATATATAATTCAAAAGAGCTTATATTTATATATAATATAATGTATTTGTAATAGCAAGGAGCTAAGCCCCAAATATATATATTCTTCAAGAAAGAGCAGCTCCTTTTATATATATAGTGTTGTAATAACAAGACGCTACTTTGGCTTGAAGAAAGCTTTCACCATTTATCACAACTTACTTGGCTGAGATTGGTTATTTTACATTGGCTCACATAAAAAGGCCATCTTGGTTAAATAGAGAAAGCTCATACTGGTATTTTACTAAAGGCTTGGGCCTGTTACAAGATGAGGCTATTGAGTGGGAAGATTATATCCAAAGATTGAATGTTGATGGCTGTAGAGTTTTTGAAGAAGAAGATACTCTTATTTGGTTTGCTAACAGACCTATGACTGGAAACATCACTGCAAATTCTACTTATTAAGCAATTGTTCAGAATAGTTCTAGTAATGTTCAAAATGGTGGTATAAATCTATGTGGAAGTGGCAAATCTCATTGAAAATGAAATGCTTTATGTGGTTAGCTTTACAAAATTGTCTGAAAACCTGGGATAATCTCATTAGAAATGGATGGTATGGGCCAAATTACTGCATTCTATGTAAAAATGATGCAAAGTTTGTTGATCATTTGTTGATAAACTATAGCTGAGTGTCAATATCTGGAAGAATGTTTGTCTTGCTCTCAAGATCCTCAGAATTTGGGAAGGAGATAATTTTCATCATTCATGTTATTTGTGGTATAAAAATTGCAGTGATTATTATATGCTACCTGCTATTGTCTCATGCAAAATCTCGAATGTAAGGAACACTTGTATTTTTGAAGAACATATGCAGGATCAAAATCTGATTTGCTTACATATATTGAATCTGAAAAAATAGTTTGGAATGAAGAAAGAGGCTACTGTAAATTCCAGAGTCATGAAAGACTTTCAGATTGCAAGAGCTGTTGGATTTTTTGATGGTGCAACAAAGGATGGTCTATGTGTTGTTGGTGCAGTTTTGTTGATTAACAACTCCCATTGTTTTCATTTTAAACTACAATGTGGAATTGGTTCAAACATGAAGGCTGAAGGCTGAGCTATTAGCTCTATGGTGCTTGTGCAAGATGACTTCCATATTTGGTATAACAACACTGAAGGTGTTCGGTGATTCCAGGGTTACTATAAAATGTGTACAAGGTGACTATATTCTGAATGTAGACTCTTTATTACCTTGGTGCAGTAGGATTCACTCGGATTTCAAGAATTTCAGTCATATTTCCTTTATTGAGAGCAGAATCAGATAACTGATAATCTTACAAAGTCTGCATTGGAAGGAAAAGAAGGCATGCTCTTTTGGGAAGAGTGGTTGGATGATACTCAAATTGATCCTGGATCCACAAATTTATATGATTTCTAGTTCTTAGTTCTTGAAGTAGTGGGACTTATAATATTTTGGGGTTTAGTCAATTTTTGTACAAGTCTTTTGGGATTGGTATTTTTTCTCTTCATTTTGGGACCTTTCTTATGATTTGCAAGGCATGTTAAAACTAGTTTTCCTGAATATTTTTGTTTTGGGACTGATATGAAAGGCCAATGAAGAGTCATTTCATGACTGGGAGGATATCTTTGTACTTTTTCATTCTGTTTTGAATAACAAAAATATGTTTAAAAAAAAAACANAATGGACTTGAAGACCTATGGTTCCTTTAAGTACCTTAACACCACTCCTTCAAGTGTTTATTCTACTAGTTGGTTGGTTAATTACACAAACATTCTTATACTTAATTTAAAATAGTTTCTTACAAATAATTTATACATTCTAATTACTATAGGAATAACACTTATGAAAAGTGTCTTTATATTTAATTATTCCTTGCTAAACAACTTAAGATTATAGTTAACATCTTGGGATTATTAACTTATCAATGTGTGATATTTGATCATATAGAAAGTTGTGATTGCTGTTGTTATTGGTTATTATGAGGCATATTTTGACAGTAGGTGGTATTTTTCTAAGTTTTAAGATGTTAAATCTAATTAGATGTGATAGATTCTCTCCAATTAGTTCCATCCTATTTTGATGTATGATTGAGATATTCTCTCAATAGATTGTCACTTTGCTAAGCTAGTCTATATATCTTAAGAAAAAACTTATGTATTTATATGTCCATGATAGTTTATAGATAAGATAGAGTACTATGTGATACCAAAAACAAGTAAACTAAGAAATATGATTTAGTGGAAATAAATTAAAAGGGAAACAATAGTATTGAAGGGGAAAACAACATATCTATCATGGTTAAACTATCTAACCACGAACCAAATGATGCTTCCCAAAAGGTTTTAGAATATGGATAAATTTTCTCTGTTGTTCCTTATAAAATCCCAAAGGAGAATCTGGTATGTAGTAAAATGGCCTCCATAAAAACTTACCAATTGATAAAGTAGAATACATACAAAAGGAATGTGTTATTATTGAGATGAGAAAAAAATACAAAAAATGAACATAATTATATGAGGAGAGGGCCACAAGAGCTTGAGAAAGATAATGGACATGAAAGTGCTCAAAAAAGGAAAAGGTAACACCATTGTAATAATGAAGTTGGAAGAATATAGCTTAAAATGTGTTGGCCCTAGGGAAATACAGGCATAATTCAGTTAGAATTCTTCCCATGAAGGTAAAGAGTCTGGTCGCGAGAAGGAAAATGAGTTGCAACAGAAGTAGAGAAGGAAGAGTAGAAGTAGACAAGGAAGAGAGAGCTAATGAAGAAGTAGTCACAGAGGAAACCATGATAGAAGGAAGATTTAGTGACAGAATAGAAGTCGTGATAGAAGGAAAGAATGCAATGAGATCAACCACGATGGAAGGGACCATGCTAGAGAAGGCGTGCAGCGGTGCAACGACTGAAAATGACAGTTCAGGGAAGATCATGGGAACGAGGTCTGCTAGAACTGGAAGAAGTCACACATGTTGTAAGGAATACAAGCATATTTGTAATTCAGGTCATTAGTTCCTACTGACAAATGTCACTAGAATAGGAATGGAAACTTCTTGGCTAACTAGATGAAGTTTGTTGATAGTGACATGTAAGAGTCTATAAGAATGAAGAACTCAAGATGTGTGCAGGTTACTTGTTTTACTTGTTTAGTTGCTTACTTTTGGTTACTTACTTAGTCAGTTAGTTGTTTTTGTATATGTAAGAAGAGTCGAGTAGTCTACAACTGAGTGCACATAATTATAGAGAAGGGTAGTTGATACAAGCTATGTGTGAATCAATGGTAGAGTCAAGTAGGAGAAGATTGAGTGACAGAAGACTAGAGAGCATGAGAGGAGAGATAAGTCTGTATAGATAAGAAAAAAAGATATAGAACAGACTCTGTAGTTCAGTGCACAGACCAAAGGTTTTATATATTTCTCATGCCATATGAAGAGCAATTTTATGGTTTTCTCAGATGGGTTTCCATGTTAAAAACTATGTCATTGAGTAGATGATGAATGTTTTTATGTCGCATGAATGTATGCAAATGTATATAAATGTATATGATGAATGTTCTTAAGTTGTAGGAATGTATATTGTGATTAAGTGTTTATGTATTTTCTTATGAATGAGTTTCCTTATGCATGAATCACACTATTGATAGATAACCTGTGTGTTAAGCATACTTTTTTGTTATAATCGTTGTGACGGATAAGTTAAGTAGTGTCTTATCTATGCATAGCAAGGTTAATAAATACACCCACTGTCTTCGGTCGAGCGAGTTTGTAAGGTGCTAAGGGAGAATAAATCCTCACCCAACTACGGAAACTTGGTTCTGGAAGTTACCCATAAGAGATATCTCAGGTGAGACTGCATCTATGTCTCAGGTGTTGTTGATTGAGCCTTGCTATGTTGGGATGATATCTTGGGCTTTGTTGTACGCGACAGAAGTTCAGAACCTGGGTCGAAGAGAGAAGAAACACCAACAAATAGTTTTGTTGTCGGGATCGTGAATCATTTTGGTGAGGGACATGTTTTGGAATCCAACGAAGCTCGAAATCCAAGACTGGGTGGATTTTAAAGAATTAGAGTTTGCACAAGAAGAAATTAAAGGATCACAGTTGAATCCGACGAGGTGGTTGGAGCGATACCTTTATACAGATATTCATGATATTTTATTTTTCGAGTTCCCTATTGTGTATATGAATGGCTATTGAAGTTAGCAACCTAGAGAAATAATTTCCAAAGAGGAGAACCAATAGACTGGAACCCTTAGTTGATTCAGCAACCAAAAAGTACTAGAACCCTGTGTCGAGGGCTGTCAATTTTTGGGTAGAGAGTATTCTAGAGGGATACATCACTGAGTTAGTTGTTAACACAATAACCTCATATAGTGAGGAAGAAATTTTTTTTTTTCAAGGTCCACAAGGAAGATACTTGACATCTTTGAAAACTTGGATAAATATGCTTATATGTGAAAAAGGAAATATGAGAATGGAGTCTAATAGTTAGAAGGATTTTGCGCAAAAACTTTGAGATATGCAGAGGAAGTGCATGAAAAATGGAGAAAAATAAGATGAGATGTTCCCTACTGATATTGGTATGGAACAATAAGGTGGACATTTAAGGAGTGGAAGAATATTTCGATCGGGAAAGAGAAGCAAAATTGTGATAAGAAGATAAAGTTGCAGTATGACCAGAGAAGACGATTACGAGTTAACGTCACATCTTGACGGAGGTTCTTGTGATGAAGAGGAAGAACATCAACCGATATACAAAAGAGACAAAGAAGAAGAAGAAGTTCTAGATTCAGAGCATGAGTATGATACACCTAGAGCCCTGTGCACATCATTGGAGGTAAGATCTATAACTTGTCTCCTAGTGGTTTTGTAAATACAAGTAATACTAAAGATGTGAATAGCAGAAAAGGGAGTCTAAATAGTCAATTTTTCTCTCCAAGTGTAACAGGAGGAAATATAATGGCTGGAAACGATATTAAGTTGCCTATATTTAATGGAAATAGGTTAGAGACCCAAAACAACACTAGTTTCTATGAGAATTAGTATGGACCGTGCGACAGGTCCAAGATGAAGTGATAAAGAAAATGTAGATGATCATGACCTTGAGAGGTTGTGTACTAGAATGGTACATGAATTTTTATATAGTTCTAGCGGGAGTTGCGTTGAAAAACTAAAACAAATTTGACTGGGATTAATATACGAGTTCAAAAGGCCAAAATCCGAGTCATAGAGCATCACAGGAAATTTAAAAAATCAAGTAGTTACCTACAGAGTCGGTATGGGATTTTTGCCAAATATTTAAAACATTGTTGGCCAAAGTAAGCTTTCAGATGTCAAACATGCAACACAAGGAATGGTTCATTGCAACGTTGTTGCCACACATCTAAATCTCGTTGATGCAACATAATATTGTGTCGCATACATAAGCTCTAGAGATAACAATGAAGTTAGAATCCTCACCAATTAGAGAGACCAGTGCAAGAATGGTGTAGATTTAGTTGCAACTAGCTAACCTTACGCTGCAACTCCAAGATATTAAGAAAGGGAAATAGATCCAAAAAGAAATCTGGTGTACCCGATGCAAAATGGAGGGACACCATAAAGATAACTTCCTGACACTCATGAACTATGTCGTAGCAGGAGCACCAAACCCAACAAGTACACAAGGGATTCCTTGGTGTAGAATATGTCAAACCCGAGGTCATTGGTCGGAAGAGTGCTTGTACTTGTAGAAGACTGTAAGTACACCTGCTAGCCTATACTGTAAATTTGGAAATCTATAGGACATGATTAGAATGATTAAATAGCATACCAAGTGCTCTAGGAGAAAATGGTGGATACCTACATGAGGAAGAACGATGAGTATATACAAGTTAAGTGAGTGAATGCTTAATACCCACCTTCTCAATATCCACTAACTCAATATCAACAAAATTTGTATCCTCAACCCCAATATCAACAGAACCAGTATCCACCGCAACAACAATACCCTCAACCTAGGGGGTGGAAATTTTTGGGGCCAAGGACAACAACAAGGAGGAGGAGGATTTGGTCAAGGAAGAGGCCAAAACATATGCTATAATTGGGGATAAATAGGAGATTTCGCTTGAGATTGTGTGATTCTTGGGAAGGCATGTTCATATTGTAAATCTATCAACCATGCCATCGAGGACCGTGCTCAATTAATTACTAAGCGACATGCTAAGAATATGGGAAATCTAGTTCCCATGCAGAGTCACAACCCGAATCCTAACCAGAACATCTAGATGACTTCTGCTGAGATGAGAGAAGCAAACATTGTTGTTGTGACAAAGGAGGTGCTGCAACTGGAGCAAAATAAAATGCATAGCATGACCAACCACAGGTGCGACCAACAACATAAAAGAAAGTACCATTCGATGTCTAGAGAAAAAAGGAAATATTATTGGACGCTCGATTAGAATTCGTTGACAGGAATCAAGCATCGACTTCTTCTCCCACATTACTAAGAGAAAAAGCAAGGGAGATTCCTAGATGATTCGATCAACTATTTCTAAAGCAGCCAATCAAAATGTTCGTAATCTTAAATAATTCTTCAAATTTTGCTTATCGCTGATCCACAATAAAGATGCTATCACAGAATTGACAACTTTAATAGAAGAAACTCAGTACTAGCTGGGATCAGGCATAAGACTTCACCATGTTGGGAAGAGATTAAAAACCTGTCGTGAGCTAAGAATGATTGCATAGCTAGGTGATTATGATATGGATTATATCATTTTAGACCTGGGATTTGATGTCAATATTTTTACAAGATAGACATGGGAAAGAATAGGAAAAATGCGACTTGATTAGTCTCCCATTCAAATCAAGCTAGTAAATTAGTTGAAGGTCCTACCTATTGGTCGATTGACTCAAGTACCTATCAAAGTAGAAGGCCTGGGAACATATGCATATTTTGAAGTGATCGAAATTCTCGATGATAAAAGACCATATACTGTACTTTTGGGGATCGACTGGGTGATAAACAACCATACCATCATAAATTTTAGGAGAAGAATCTTATCATTTGAAGATTCAGAGATACAGGTGCTTGCGTCAATTGATCCACTAGAAGGACAGATATATGTTGAACCAATGCATGGTGAAGGACAAGGTGACTATCTTGATCATATCTATAATATCACATACGCAGGAGATGATTATATAAATCCAACAATTGATGGAAAATTGAGTTGGCAGAGTGTTAACTACTGTACATATGATTCAGGTGAAGCATTAGAAAACTGGTAGAATCGAATGTATGAAGTATCTATTAGGAAATTTGATAGAATCACAAGGTTTGTGCAATGAGTAAGAGTTGAGGAAAGTGACCTAACTACATATGAAGGTTTACCTAACCTTGTGTCCTTTCTAATAGAGTTTGAAGCAAAGGTTTTAGAATCACAATAATTGTATGCCTTGGACTTTGTGATGAAAGCTACACCTTCTAGATGGTAGGGAACACATAAAAAATCTATCTCCAAATAGATGCAATGTAGAAGACTAATGGATATCAGATTTGGAGAAGAGATCAGTTATACTAGTCGCAAGTATACATGACTGACATATCCTATCAAGAATATTGAGTATTTTCGCATTAAATGTTAGGGATATCCATGACAAGAGTGGGTTCATCACTTCATACATACACTAGACATGATACCAAGGAATTGGTATACATTAGTTGATGCATGCTATATTATCAGTGCGACCAACTACCTGATAAGATGGGTTGAAGCAATGACAATAATTGATTGTATTTCTATTAAGTTTATGTTTGAAAATGTCTTGACAAGATTTGGATGCCCAAATATTTTAATAAGTGATCAAGGTACACACTTTGCCAGCCAGTTGATTGAAGAAATTATGGGGGAATTCCAAATTCAGCATAGAAAGACAACGCCATATCACCCTCAAGCAAATGTTGTTGTCGAAGCATTTAATTAGATTATGGAAAATGCAATGACAAATATTTGTAATGCCCAAAGATATGACTAGGATTAGAAAATTTCCACAGTATTATGGGCATATCACACGACCTGTAAAAAATTGACAGTCCACACTCCATTTCTCTTGGTGTATGGATAGGAAGTTGTGATGCTAATAAATTTTACTATACCAAGTCTAAGAATCACCACAATCACAAAGATGACAGATGCTCATGCTGTCGAGGAGATATTGTTGCAACTTGTGTATATGGAAGAATAACGTTTTCTCACAGGGTATCGACACATTAAGAAAAAGCAGTTTCAATTTAGAGGACTTGTTATTATGTATGAAAAAAAATTATTCAAGCATCCTAGTAAGTTAAAGACACCTTGTATTAGACCGTACATTGTAATGAATATCACTAATGGAGGTGTAGTGCAATTAGAAAATCTAGATGGAACACCGATCAGAGGACTGATGAATGGAATTTGGCTGAAGCCGTATCTTGATAGTTGTGACTTGGTCGCATAAAAAAAAAAAGAGAAATAAAGAGAGAGAAAAGATAAAGAAAGAGAGAGAAAAAGAGAGAAAAGAAAGAAGAAAGATAGAAATACATTTTTTGTTTGTTTAAATTGCAGGAAATTCGTTGTTGCGAAATAAAATCCTGTCATAGACCGATAGTCTGCCATAGTAAGAATAAAAGTGTTACAGACCTTGAGTTTGTTGCAAATAGAAAAATGAGGGAAAATATACTTAGTCTGTCACACCAAAGGAACTCTATCGCGGAAAGACTACATGTTGCAAGGAGTGCGACGTTGCCACAAGAAATACTAGAATAGTAGAAGTGATAGTTGGCCATCATCAATTTGAAAATCCTGAGAGAGTTTGATGGCATGATTTTTGATCATGTCTATATTTATGGAAATAACTACCACTTGTTATGTCAGGTAAACAATGACATGCATAGAAGTTTCCTTAATTATTTGTACCGTGATCCCATGTGATTGAAATGACAGATACCTTTCCATTGATTTCCAACACGTGTGAAGAATGACCGTAGAGAGTGGCTACACGTTATCAACCTTCACACCCAATTTTCATTTCATTATGTTTGCATGCGAGAAGATAAAATGTCGTCTGCAACTCCAAGAATTGAACCGAATTATTTAGAGTATTGTCATTTCGATTTCCAACACAACTAAACCTACTCAATATGACATTGTGACCGCATCACCCACACCGATCATGGAAGAAACTGTTAGATATGTCCCACCACATGATGAGATTTCTCAAGAGACTGAGCAAATTCCAGTTAGACCCCCAGGAAAATTGCGTGCAGTCCGACCAGGTCCATCTGGAACTACATGGGGGGAGCACACTTGAAACAGAGAGAGGAAACGAAAAGAAACAACACCACCACATGATGAGGATGAAGATTCATAAAATAGGAATTTATTTCCACCATATGTCCCACCTAGGTGCTTTGAGGAGCCAAATATTAGAATCCCAAAGAAGTCACAGTATCCGCTAGTAGCACCCACGGTGCCAGAGTGAGTTAAGGTCTTGCGGGATATTCTGTCGCACCTATAGAAGTTGTCCTTCGATGATCATGACACAAAGAAAGAATACTATTTAGATATGAATAAATACATGCTTACTATACAGGATACACCTGATTCACCGAAGCGCCTTGTTCCAATGGAATGGGCAAGAGGACCGGACCATGCATGATTTTTTGTCATTGCTTTATATGCAACACTTTGACCGAAGATTAGAAGTGAATACCTGTGTGAAACCATTGTTAGTATATTTTCATGGTGGATACCTTTGGCTAGACAAACTAATATATGTGGATGTCGAACTCATTGTAGTAATTAAAGGCCTATCATTAGCAAGTATAGATCCAACACCGTATTTAAGGAAAGACCAGGACACTGTGATATCAGCAAGTATGAAGGATAAGGATGTCTTGAATAGAGATAACAAAGGTTTCCTCATAGCCTCAAATAATGACCATACTATTCGGTTCACTATGAAGGTATTAGCTAGAAAATCATTGCACAAAATGTGACCTAACCAGTGTACTGCAGGCGCAGTTGTGCAAGATGTGTGCGGAGGGAGTTCAAATCAATTGGTCACTGTTTCTGTTGAACAAGTTATTAGAATATGTAGTAGAGTCGCAGGGAAAAGGTAGTGCCTTCCACTACTCATGGCTACTGATTTTGATTTCATTTGTTGCATGGGTGGAACCACCAAACTACCAAGTGGTAAACTTGTCATTACGTTGTAAAGGAGCTCGATACCAGAATCTATGGTTCGACAAGGATAAGAAGGACATGCAACGAGATAGCAATGTGGAGTTTTTTCTACATGGAGAGGCCCTACGATATCAGGTAAAGAAGTAGGAAAGACTTACGGACGACATCGTTCAGTAGTTTTGTCAAATTATCAAGTTTGAGATCGACCCACATCATATTAAGTTACAACCATGACAAGACCCACATCGCCAATGGTTGGTGACACATTTTTTGTTGAACGAATAAGAGTTTGAGGCCATTTTCCAAGAGTGGCCGAAAGAATGGCATGTTCCTATTCTATAGGACCAATTATTTGCAGAAGAATACCTGGTACAAGACAATCCACCATCACAAGATGATGGAGATGAGGGAGGAGACCAACAGGTAGAAACACAATATCCTAACCCTTGGTGGATTGTTTTAAATTGGATTATTTTAGTACCTTTGAAGTGTGATTTGCTGAAATCGCTTAAGTGGGATTAATTTAGTGCGTTTGTTTCATTTGGAATTGGATTAGCATCATTTTATGGAATTTTAAAGTACATTTCAACAGATTGAGTTAGCTAGATTAGAAAAGTTGGATTAATTCCATTCCAATAATGTGCATATGGTAACTGCACCTATGAGCTTATGACCTACCTGGTTGAAAATTTAATATTGGAATTTTATTGACATAAAATTTTACCAACACAAGCTATCCCATGAGTTCGGAAAATAACACAACTAACCGATACATTTATCCTCCTCTATGGTTTTAATATCTACAGATAACAACAGACTAATTACAATGTTGAATGCATTTAGGTTCTCTATAACTAAGTCACCCTCATTCATCCTTAGAATATATAGTCTCTTCTGAAGAAACAACTTGTTAATAAGATATCTTGATCGGTATAGGTTCCCCAACTTTTCCCATACTTTCTTTGCAATGTATTCTTTTAAGACATTCAACAATACACAAACTGCTAAGCAAAGTTGGATTGTACTCCTTGATTTCTTGTCAATTTTTCTATAAATATTCCTTCGACCTACATGTTAGAGTGGTTCCAAGATCTATAGCAACCCATTATTATCAATACATAAGAATATTCTCCAATTTAACCTTCCAAAGCTCAAAATTTTATCCATTAAACTTTTCAATTTCTATCCTTGGAAACAACTTATGTATTTAAGTTGGGTGGTGGCTTCATTGGAAAAAAATGAAATTTTAAAAAAATATGTCCTTGAATAATTCAATGAACGTAAGGAAGCAAATTTAGGGTTTGTGAAGGGGAAGTTGGTTGGGGTGTTCTGGATGGACATTGAATGGAGGGTTGAGAAAATGACTTAGTTAATTTGTGAAATAGAATATACATTGGCTTGGATGTCATTCATGAGGTAGAGTGGTTATTTACTTTGGAGGAAGGGAGAGGAAATTTGAATTGTAAAAGATAGCAAGGTTTTGGATGGTTTTGCTTACTAAGCCTAGCTAGCTCATTTTCTTTCCCACTTCGCACATGGCACTCAAACAATGAAGATGAGTTATAAGACATAAAAGTTTCATACTTAGAAAGGGTATACATGGTACTTTGATAAGTATTATGGATGGGTAGAGCTACTAATTGCTAATTGCTAATTAAGAAACAATAAATATAGCTTGTTTGCTATCAGTTGTATATCTAATGCATAAATCTTGTTTATTTTCTATCCATTGTATATCTAATACATAAATCTTGTTTGCTATCTATATATTTTGCTATGTATTTGTTTGTTTCGGTTCATTCGTAGCATAACTATTTACCTTGCTTAAGATAGGTATTAGAGCAAAAAAGCTTATCTCTTCCAAGAATTCTAAAATATAGCAAGGTTTTGGATATTTTTTCTTACTTATCCTAGCTATGTCATTCCCCTTATCACCCGACAGGTGGCGCTCGAACAGTTTGCTATTTCATGTTCTTCACTTTCAGCCTAAAGTAAAAATGGAGGTAAGGTAAAAAGTGTACCTCTAACTTTTTTTCATTCTTCTATAGTTTTAATATACTATCTCATAAATTATCATAATGAACTATAGTTTTTAATATACTATTTTATATAAAAAATTACAGTGTAGGTCAAGGTTCACACCAACAACGCAAGGTAATACACGCTCCTAAGGTACTAAGCATATCCTAAGTGTGTTAATGGGATCAATATTATCCCTCCCGTCGGAGAGTATGATCCACTAGACTCCATGAAATCCAAAGATCCATGCACTTTAATGTGATTCAGAGTAGTTATACTTAGCATAAATCTAGAGTGGGTGGATTAACAATGTTTACAATGCAGGTTAAGGTTCCATTGTAATATCTCGAATTTCGGCCTTGATTATATTGGGCATGAGCCCCACTGAACATGATTTACTTTGATGTTATGTTTATGTCTATATATTGGGAGTATGCCCCACTACACATGAGTTATGTTGGCTATATAGTTATACTGGGAATAATCCCCAATGCACATGTTTTATGGTTTTTTTATATGATTATATATTGGGCATAGGCCCTGATGGATAAGGACTATTGTTGTTGTACTGGGCATAGGCCTCGATGTACTTTTTATTTATTATGTGATTGGGAAGAAGCCCTAATATACTGAGATGGTATTTTTGTGATATACTGTGTAGAAGACTGATATACATGACTTATTTCGATGATGTGTTGGGCATAATACTTGAAGCACATGGGTTATGAGACTATGAGTTGAGCATAAGATCTGGAGCACATAGGTAACCCAAACAAGTAAAAGGTAAAAGTGTTGGGCATAAGACCTAGAGCACATGGGTTATGAGACTATGTGTTGAGCATAAGCTCTGGAGCACATAGGTAACCCCAAAAAGTAAAGGATGGAAGTGTTGGGCATAAGCCCTGGATCACTCCAACAAGATGTCAAGCATAAGCTTTGGAGCATCGGATCTTTGGCCATTGTATCCCTAGGTGTATTGTACAAATGCATCCTAGTATTAGTGTTGAGCAAAGGGCTCTAGAATTGCACAAGTGTAATGCTCATTTGATAGTGTTGAGCATACCAGGGGTTACTATAATTAAGGGTGTTGAGTTGGAAAGACTATGAATAGCACCAACCTTCATCATACTTATTTTAAATTGATTGGATGAAATTTCAATCTATTTCTCATCAAGGACTGCAAGATACTACCATGAATACGATGTAATCCAACATGTAAGGAAATATAGAGCTACCCATCCTAGTTGACCAACTAAACCCTACATGAGGCCTTGTTAAAAGAATTAACATAACCTAAGGAAGCATCGAATAAACAATTTATGTAACAGATCTAAGTAAAGTCTACATCCACTTATGAGAATAATATATATGTGTGTGTGTCTGTGAAAAGAAATAAAGATAACAAAAGTAATAAGTAAAAGTCAATGTATATATTATCCTCTAAACTAAATATATAAATTAAAATTATGTTCTAAAACTCAAGTAGGAACTAATAAAAGTTCCTAGTTATCAATAATTAATATATATTACATAAAACTCAAACTAAGAATTATTTTCAAGAAAATAGTAAAATCTTGATTTAACTAAAGTCAAACCAACTTCCCTTTTTCCAAAGATTATCTATAAAAGAAAAATCCAAGAGAAGGTTTGGGGATCTGACCATTATACCTGGATGGGATTGGAGAGCATTTTCAAAACCATCACATAGAGAATACAGAGTCTGACTTCCAAATACCAGCAACCTCATCCTTAGGAGTTCTAGTTTTCTATTGGATGTTGAAGCCATCTTGAGGGATACGATTTAGAACCAGAAATGTTTATGTATCATGGTTGGGAGGAACGTGGAAGTTCTAAGGTCATCTGGTTATCATTCCTAAGTTCAGAAAAAGAGTGTGTCTTATTAATTTTTTGTGTTGAAGTGTGTAGGGTGATAGGGCCATTTCAAGCTACATAACTGCAGGTAAGAGGTTTTCTCTATTCTAGATTTTATTTCTGTTTTTAATTATGTTAAAGGATGAGATTACAACTATTAAGATTTGTATGTTGTAATCATCCTTCATTTACGTGAATAAATGTTTTTCAATGTTTTATACTTTAAGATGGAATATAGGATTAACTTCTTATAAGGTTTGTGATAAATTAGTTTCAAACCTTATACAAATGTCTTAGGGCTTAGAATAGATGTTAACATTTGGTCCTTATAAAGATTATGAACAACCATTTCCCAAAAACATCGTAAACAACATTAAATCCACACATAGAAATCCTAGATCCTAGTAACAATATCAAATAACTATGTAATCATTTTATCAAGATAGGACAGAGTTATTTTCCAAGCAAGTATTCGCTCCATCCAAGCAAAGCTAGTGCTGGAGCTATGATATTAATACTAGATTATAAACTCAACACTTCTACAAATCCTCATGCGCGATTTTAAACTTAGATTTAAAAATAAAACACTTAGCATAATATTACAGGACACCCATGAAGGGTTTACCAATATAATCAAATACATAAACTATAAACTAAATAACGTTTGACATGCCAATGTTAAAACATAGTCATGAGCCAGGGGTCAAATCCCTTGGAGACCAAGTCCACATATATCAACGTTTCCAGAACCACGATTTTAACCCCATAAAAATATGCATAGCATTGGATGAAAGCCTTCTTAACCCACTAAAAAGAATTAAATAAAATATATAGCCATCTAGATAAGTGATCCCAAGTATCATGTTAAGCAACCAACCATCGAATTCCATAAGTGTTGGTTGAGAGCATATTTAATCAATACATAAAATAACGACAAACCAATAACCATCAAACTCCATAGGTGTGGGTTGTAGAACTTAAAGAGTTTTAGACTGTTACTTAAACCATTAATTAAAACTTAGCCAAGGTATAACGACACCCTCCAACCAACCATCAAAACCCTTAGGATCGTGTTTCTAGCCACCACGTAGAAGGAAGGGCCATGCTTTCAGCGTTGTCATATAAATATATTAAGCCAAAATCAAATATTTCTGATGGATGCATCCCCCGATAATCACTTGGAAGACATCCTAGTCAAAAAAATCCTAAATTAGACTTCAAAGACACAACCCCTCATATTCAAGAAGAAACAACCTTATAAGATCCTTGGGAGGAATCCAAAATTTCTATCCATTCTTTATCTAGTTTTTCTACAACCCAAACTATGAAATTGATTAGTTATTTCAAGAACCACAAGTTGATTCTTTTGATTGACAACTATAGCACTCACAATTTTATTCCATAGGAGAGTAGTTGAAGAAACCCATTGTTATGTCCATGAAATACCTAATTTTAAAATTAGGATAGCCAAAGGTGATATGATGAAATGTGGAGGTCAATGTGAAAATATGAAAATTCAAAATGTGAGTGTCATATCGAATCCACCATATTTAGTATTGATGTAGTTATGAGTGTAGAATGGTTATGCACTTTGGATCCCATCACCATGGAGTTCAAAAATCTATATATGATCTTCACTAAGGAAGGGAAGAAACATACACTAAATGGGCTTAAATCTAGTTCCCCTTTATCTATCACCATATGGAGAAGTTATGAAAGAAATTACATTTAGGCATTATTTCCTAGTTCAATGCCAAACAAGTGGCGGACAAAATTCACCCTTATTTCCAATTAGTCCTATTTAAACACCAATATTTAATTCGAATTACACCATGTGGATTATTTCCTTCATGTGGTGATCATGACCATGGTATCCCCTTGGTTGTAGGTACTCAACCACCCTGTGTGCATCCTTATATGCACCCTTTTGCATAGAATAATGAAATAAAAAATATCATTCATAAAATATTGGAGGTTGGATTCATATGTCTCAATATTAGCCCTTACTCATCACTTGTGGTCATGGGATTAAATAAAGAAGTAAAATGGCATTCTTAGATTAGGACCAACCATCATGATTTGAAGTATTTTTAGAAAAAAGGTTATCATCATCAAATTAGCATAAGTGTGTCACTAAGATGTTTGGGTATGATTATGAGATCATATATAAGAAAGGAAAAGAAAATGTGGTGGTTTACACTTTATCAAGGAAATATGAGGAGGAGGACTCCCTCTATGCATTGTCCTTACCCATTCTAGGTTGGATTGAGAAATTCCATCAAGAATGGTTGTAAATGACATTATGGATCAACTCATCCAAAGGCTTAAGGAAGATCCCAACTCTATCAAATGTTATAAATGGAAACAAGATACAATGAAATATAAAGGTCACACTGTTATGGTAAAAAAAAATTTCTTAAAACAAAGGGTCTTAGAGAATTTCCATTCATCACCTACCACGGGTCACTTTAGCTTTTATAAATCTACGAACAAGCTATGCACTCCTTATTTTGGGAAGGCATGAAAATATATGTCCAATCTTTTGTATCATCATGTGACACTTGGTAAAGGAATCGAGATGAGACGATGAATACATTCATTGCAATCACTATTGATCCTAATAGATACCAAGACTATTTATCTATGGAATTATAATGGGTATTCCAAGAGTTGGTAACAAATTAGTCATCAAGGAAGCTGTATATTTTCTTTCCAAATATGCTCCTTTTTGTCCCTTATCACCATCATTTTACTAATTCTTCATGGATCAAAATTTTAAGTTAAATGGAAGGCTCTCTTCTAATATCTTTGATTAGGATCCCAAATTCACCAGTAAATTTTTACAAAAGTTTTTAAACTTTAGGGTACCTAATTAAACATGAGCACTGTGTATCAAATCTGAATAGATGGTCAAACAAAAGTGGTCAAGAAATGCTTAAAAACCTATCTATTATGCTCTACTTCCAAAATAATACACCAATGGGCACAAGGGATTCCCCTTTATGCATAGATACAATTGAGGCACTACCATCCGCTTAGTTCACAAGCATGCATTGACCTTCCTTCTTGTTATGTCGAGGAAAGTCAGAGCTCAAAACTAGCCAATATCATGGTTTAATTATACGTTATTCCTTAAAGCAATTAGAAAATGGATATCCATTGGATTCATAGTAAAGAAAACTTATCATGGAGATATACAAACGACACCCTATGTAGCTATCTATGGCCAAAAAACCTTATAGATGGCTTCCTAGTTTCTAGGCACCTCCAAGGTTCATGCCACTGATTGAACATTTCACACCGATTGAAGCTATTCTCTGCACACTTAAGGATAATTTGGTTATATCTCAAAATGGAATGAAGCAAGATGCTGACAAGCATTGCTTAGAGAATTATTTTACAAAACATGATCAAATATTTATTCATTTTCAACCCTATAAACAACCATTCCTCAAATATAATATTGGCTTAAAACTAGCACCAAAGTTCTTTGGACCTTATAAAATCATCCAACACATTAGAGCTGATGGTAATTAGAGTATTAGTTGGCCAAGAGAGGAGATAATTGTACTACCAAGTGCAATGTTAAATCTAAAAAGAATAGAACAATCATATAAAGTTGGACATGAGGTGAACTACACCATCATATTGCATGTTGTAGTAGATATGAAACTTACAACCTTGGAAGTGCAACAATGAAGGAGACAATTCTATAGAGTAAGGAATGTGTGGAAGGAATATGAGAGGCAGAAATGGAAAGAGTGTCAATGAAGGAGACATTAGTAGTAGTCATTGATAGAAAAGAGGCTTCAATGTATAGGAGTGATGCATAATTGATGCATCAAGTGTTGATGATAGTGGAGACAAGAGTGGTGACCAATGGATCTAATTTGAAATCAAGTGTGATGATGGAAAGGAACCCATGGAAGAGTTGCATGTGGGAGATGTTGATGTCTTTAAAATGTTTGTTGAGTTTTTCTTGTAGGTATAGATAGTGTGTGAACGTTGTACACGGGGAATAAAATATAATGCATGTGAATAATTTAGTTGAATCTTAACAATTCCATGTGATAAACAAGATGGATAAGTTAGAGCAGTAAATGAAACTAAATTTATGATAAAAATTGGAATATCAAAGGAAGAGTAAAGGAGATACTATGAATTGGTATTTTTTATCAAGAGTTTGAAGAATTAGGAAAATATCACATGTGATTGAGAGATATCGAATATGTGAAGAATATCCTCATGGAGATATACATTGGAGTATTTTTATCTAATGGGAAAAACAAGGAGGATAGAGGAGGGGACATTTCAACGTCCTTGCAACATTGGAGTGATCTTGATGCTCAAAGGAATAGAGACAAGTGGAGGGAGGCATTGTTTAGTTCAAGAATGAAGATAAATAGAGCATGAGAGGAGTGTAGGGAGTTAGATTTGGAGTTGTCTTGTTCTATAATGAAGTACACAAATCAAGAATTATTCGAGGTGTGGAGAAAGAGAAAGAAGTAAAAGAGGTTTAAATCATTGGTATGTACTTGCTAGTTGGCATGAGTATAGAGGGATCAACAACAAAGTGTGGTGGTTGCATATGGCCTTAGAATGAGTTTGTTCTTTCCAAATAATAAGGGAATTTTGGTGCAGGAGGAATCTGACCACTCACAATGAATGAATCTTAGAAAGGAAGAGCTCATGGAAAGTCGGATGCTAGGGATGATTTGAGATGTCTATTCCCAGTGCATCCTAGTGTCCCTAATAACTATTTGAGGATGTGGGGATGAGAAGAATAATAGAGGAATATGGAAGGGAGAATCATTGATCCCTCCTCTTACATGCATCTCTGACTTGTATTTATTTCTAATGCATGCTGGTAGTTGATGCAAGGTTGGGGCTAGTTATTCTATTTGTCAATTTTGTTGTCAAACCCCCAACTCTTATTTTGATAATTAATCTTGTTAAGGTAAAGGTGTTTAGAGGATTATTCATTGATAAGAAGATAAGAGAAAAGAAGAGAAAAATAGATTGCAAGGGGATATGAAGAGATCACTAGGGAGGAGAGACGACTGGTAGTTCTAGAGCATAGAATGATGGGTAGAATAATGAAAGAACAAACATGTTACTCATGGAGAAGGGAGGAGGAGTCGAATACGGTGGTTCCAATTGCATATTGTGTAGAAATTCATCTTGAGAAGATGAATACGTAGTTCTAGTTGGGTAGACATGTAATAGATTTCATTGAAGAAGAAGATCCCACAACTCTTGAAGAAGTGGAAGCATGATTCTAGATGTTGAATTTATTGGTAGAATCATGGAGTAAAAAAGAGAAGTCCAACAAGGTGACAAGTAGAAGAGAAAAAGAGCCCTTAGCTCTTGTTGAAGAAACCAACAATTGGGAGAATTACGAGTAGAGAATAAAGTTGTAGCATACTACGGTTTGATATGTTGTAAGCCTAGTTGAGGTTTAGACCAATGGGCATGTAGAGGGAAAGTGATCGGTCTTGTTGTGAGTATTGTAATAATAACAACTGCTTCAGGCTACACGCATATAAGTTTTGTTCCAATTTTAATAAAATAAGTTGTGTGGTTTCTCATTTCCTCTTGTATGCGTTCTTTTTCTTTTGTTCATTTCTTTCATAAGTTTTTTTTCGCTTTGAGAATGTGAAGCAGGGTGACATGAGATTAGTATTCCATCTCGCACCATGAGAATCTAGTGACCAAGGAATGCGATGAAGAAACTATAAAACTAGTTTAAAAGCAAGAGGATAAAGATACACTAAAACCACCCAATGAACTAACAGTGCAATATAAACCTATAAAAAAATCAATTTATAATGACTCGTGTGTTGAGAAAGAGAGAGTGAACGTATCCCACTCTTAATACAATATTGAAAGGCAAGGCATGTAGGTTGGTAGTTTTCACATTAATTGTGATGCTTTTTACCTAACTAGAAAATGAATTACACTCACTACTCCAAGTTGGGATATCAAGCATCACAATTTTGTAGAGTGCATGTCTTCGGCTTTAAAGAGATATCACAAACATTGCTAAACTCCTGCATATTACTAATTACCTTGAGTTGACTCTTCTTGGTTTCATGTGCCACTACCTCACTCTTTAAAATTAGGATACTAAGAGTATTTTCAACATTTATTTTTCAAAATTGCATATATTCATAATAAGGAAATTGATTAAATTGAGGAAAGTATTGGCACACTTGGAAGTTGCATCTTTTCATATTGAAATAAATAATGTACTACAATGATTTCTATGAAATCAAGTGTGCAAACCTAAGTGCCCACAAGCCACATTTAGGTTAAAGTGTCATGTAGTTTAGGAATATGCTAAGTAAGATAATTTGTGCTGGATAAGCACTCAACCTAGAATATACGAAGATCAAAATAATAATCTATGTAAAGATAGTTACAACCACTGTCTGAGTGTATTTAAAAATGCTCCAAATTACTTGAAGTCAATTTAGTGTGTCGGTGATGATGGTGAGAAGTTTTTTCCAAATTATCCTCTAATGCTACAAAGTCTTTTCCACATGAGATGGTAAGAAGTTTCGCATTGAAATATTTAGATTTCATCAGAATTGTCTTCCTTCTTCAGTGCGTGTGATACAACCAGGTTTGACCTTGTGAACAAATCCATGTACTGTATTTAAAATTCCGGAGTATATATTAAAGTGGGGGCACCATGCATTTGAGCCAATGGATGCCAAGAGGATAATCAAGAAACTTGTAGAACCAAACATAAATTGCAATAATGAATTAGAAAAACCAGAGATGCAAATGAGTAAAAGACGCAAACATGCAGATTTTATTACAATTTGGTTGTAACGAGCTCAATTTTATTGTAGCAAGCTCAACAAATTCATAGAAGATAAATGATCACTTCGCGAAACCTTTGGAAAGCAAAGTGACATACAAGAGCTCGTTCCATGTATCAGAGACTCCTGGTAAACACCAATGGCTACAGTCTCCAAATTTATGAGGATGCTTTTTCTGCTCACTGTTATAGTAATTACTATAAACTGAAGGGTGACCATCCTTGCGAAACTGGGATAATCCTGTGATATCCATCAGAGTAACTGGAAATCCCATACTCCTTACAACTTCCTTCACTATGGGCACATGACGAGGCACTGCAGGTCTGTATCCTTCAAATGCCACTGGCTCAGTCTCATTGTAACAATGGTGTCCGTTCTTTTCGCTCCACTCACTTGGACTGCACATTTCCATAAATTGTATAAGGAATAGCGATATATGATAGTCAATGTGTGTTGGACTGCACATATCCATAAATTGTATAAGGAATACAAGTTACTATAACTGAAATATGAGCGATATCTGATAGTCAATGTGTGTTTGTATACAGATTTACTTGTAATGTGGAGGGGAGGTGGTGCTAAAGAAGACAAGTGATCTTTTGGGATCGATGTTTGCAGATATCCAGCTTGCCCACGTCATCAATGCTTTCTCGTAAGCCACCATTGGTTCCATGTAAGTGTAAAGCTTATTGCCATCCATAGTTAAGTCCCAGCTGTCCAACCACAATAGTACATTGTAATACCATTTAACACCCAAATTTTAGTTTGTCTATGCTCAAAACTTTATTTAGAAAGTTCAAAGGTTTGATTGTTCTCACTATTTATCTCACCACCAATGTGAGGACTCAAAAACCAGGACATCAATTCCTTGCCAGTAAATCCCATTATCCTTCATAGAGTCCAGATAGAGAGTTCCCTTCTTCTGACTATTAGTGCGCAGCTGAACCAGAAACGGAGCCCAGCAAAGCTCCACAGAAGCATTATAATCCTTGTAAAAGAAAATACATTGTAAGACTTCATTACCCACGATATAATAAAACGCACAGTTATCTATTAAAACAAAATTGATCAGCTTACCAGGGCCTTGAATATTGTAATCTGAGAAGATTGATGAACTATAGTTTTTTTATTGGTAGGAATCACAGCTTCAAGCATGCAGACCATGGACTCCCACTGGCTTTGACTTATTGAGTCTCCAACAAACATTAGTCGTTTGCCCCTCAACCGCTCGAGCATATCGCTGGCATTGAAACTGAAACACCATTTCGAGGACAATCCAAATCCATTTGGCGTCATATACAATATCATCACTATTCTCCTTTGCATGTTTTTTTTGCATTCCATTAGTGTTTAGCATAAATTCTATGTAATACATTAGGAAGGCTAATGTGTTTGCTTTTTTCACCTAGGAATGGAACACCCGCTTGGCTGCCATCTCCACTTCTCATAATCCGAATCTGGTCTTCCATTGTGCCTACAAGTTGCTTTGCCATCCATGTAAGGGCATTGACCAGCCAGGTAAAGAGGATAGGAGGAATCTCGAACCCATGACCCTGAAAACAGATTACAATCAATTGTATCTGTTTTATTTTCTACATTATTGAGCATTGAATGATTCAGATTGAGATGGATACTGTCAGTCATCTCTGCAGTTATTTCTCCATGTGGAGTATCTTCAACGCTTGCCACATTTTCCATAACGCTTCTTCTCATGTTCTCTGCAACGATTATAGATACTACGAAGAGGACTGCAATACTGCTAAGTACAACTATAGAGGAGGCCATGGTGGCTGATCCTTTCAGCCACCCACAAAGCAAAGCAAGGCTACGCTGGACTGGTACTACCCAGGAAAGGATAATCACTAGGTCAAATAGACAGGAAAATCTATATTTTTTTCTTTTTTAATACTCGTGGAATTGCCACCAATCGTTCTTTGTACTTGAATGATTACTCGAATTTTCAATGGTGCACCAGCTAAACGCTTACATGTGATTTCCTGATATAAAAAAGTTTTCCAAATTTAAAAGGAACTTGCTTATAGAAGAAGCCATCAAGAAAATCAATGATGTCACGTGTTTGAAGTCCATGTAGTTCAGCGTTCACCGTACTCCACCCAAGATTGCTCTCTGTCACGTGCTTGAAGTCCAATTAGTCCAGCGTTCAAGAGACTGCATTCTTTCCAAGGATTGCCAATTCATACATGGAATATTTCTATTCCAACTGAAGCAAAATTTATGGGAACGATTCGTAGATGGCATAAAAAATGGAATGGATTTACAGAAAGTAAAGTCAACACTGAACAAGATCGGAACCTATTAAATTGAAATTGTTTGTCTAGATTTATATGTATAAAAAATGGGCGAATCTTTTCGATATATGTGAAAATTTGAAGGCGATTTTATCAATAATATAATTTATATATAAAAAATTTGGCGAATCTTTCATTTTATTATATAATGTTGTAAAATCTTGGTGAATCTTTCATTTTATTATATAATATTGTAATTTTATTATATAATGTTGTAAAATCTTGGCGAATCTTTCATTTTATTATATAATATTGTAAAATCTTGGCGAATCTTTCACTAAGTTATAAGATATTGTAAAATCTTGGGGAATATTTAACTTCGTTATAAAAAATTGTAAAAAATGACGAATATTTCACTAATTTATAGAATATTGTCAAAATAGAGGAACAACAACATTAGTCAAATAACATGAATCACATCATCAACAACAGAACATATAGACTCACAAGTAACAACTGGAAGGTGTCAGTGAAACACAACTGCACTGGCTAGATTCAGGGCAAGTGGGGACTCCACTTGTTATCTCATCCCTTAATGGTCTAGCGGACATGTGGGGCCCTGAATCTTGACAAAATGATAAACTAATAGAATCATACATAATGCTCGATCTTGGCCTCCACTAGCCAATTATGGTCATGGAGGCTAATACAATTACACATTGTAATTATGCCAATTGATTATTGCATTAGATGAATGTTGGTCTTGTGCCAATAGGTATCCTACAATCAATGCATAGGAACCTAGTGCATAGACCATTTTTCTCTTCGCTTAACTACGTAGAGATCGTTTATTTTTTTGAATAACGATAAGTATTTACAAAGAAAATATACAATCAGCATAAAAGAATTGAAAAACTGAAGACAATTAATTCATGCAACTAAAAGTTAATAAATAAATCTTTTCTCAAACCCTAAAACCAACCTTGATTCAAGCTACAATAAAGGGTTAAATCAAGCATCGAATGAGAACTAGAAGCATTCAAAGGACTTAACATAATATTTAACCAAAATACACACAAACTTCAAAAATTGACAAAATGCTTCAAACAAAAGCAATAAACAAACCATAATTTTTTTTCAAGATATTCGTGCTAAATGCCAACATGGTTTCATGTACTTGAATGAACCCATTCTTACTTAGTGAAAGTGTTGTCGAATTAGTTATTTATCATTTAATGTTAGGAAACTATCTATGTGAAGAGATAGATCCTAGGCCCAACTTTCTTAAATTCCAACATCATTTGCTGTCACATACAAGAAAGATACAATGTAAGAGATAAATATCAAACCATCAATCTTAAAATAAGCTACATGAAGGTAATATAGCTCAAATAATCAATGTTACTACAAAAAAGTACAATGTGGAATCTATTTGTACCTAAAACACGAACTCAAATTCATATACATTGATCACCACTGACCAGTAAGGGTACATGGAACACCTAGACCAAAATAAGACTCAAGAAGTTTAATAGTATTAGGCTTCAGAACATGGTTCTATTGCAAGTAAGATTTAGTCATTCAAGTCTTTCCTTGAGTAGTATTTTAGTAATACTCAAGCCTGCCATTGACCTTCTTTTGTTCAAATTTAAATCCAGTTATTTTATGTAGATCCCATTATAAATGAATCTCCCCATGAGGATCACCTCATCATCTTTCTCATGTAAATCCAAAGTTCACAAGGTTCAATAAGACATATATAGAAGCCCAAAAAGTCACGACCCTATCTACAACAACCCACAAGGTCAAGCAAGGTCACAAATGTCGCGACCCAACATAGAATCGTCAATACAATTACATATCAACCTAGGAAGGTTTAGTAAGGTTTAGCAGCCTGATCAAGACTATGACCCAGCTCAAAATCAGTACCATCAATGAAGTACAAACAACCTCACAAGATCTTTGGTTGATAATGACAGTCTTCTGGAAGAATAGTTGTCACTGGAGGCTAATACAATTATGCATTGTAATTATGCCAATTGATTATTGCATTAGATGAATGTTGGTCTCGTGCTAATAGGTATCCTACAATCAATTCATAGGAACCTAGTGCATAGACCATTTTTCTCTTCGCTTAGCTATGTAGAGTTCATTTATTTTTTTGAATAATGATAAGTATTTACAAAGAAAATATGCAATCAACATAAAAGAATCGAGATTCGAAAAAGTGAAGACAATTAATTCATGCAACTAAAATGTAATAAAAATATCTTTTCTTAAACCCTGAATCAATGGAAACTGATTAAAACCAATCTTGATTCAAGCTACAACAAATGGCTAAATCAAGCATCAAATGAGAACTATAAGCCTTCAAGGGACTAACACAATATTTAACCAAAATACACACAAACTTTAAAAAGCAACAAAATGCTTCAAACAAAAGCAATAAACAAACCATAAAAATTTGTCAAGATATTCCTGTTAAACACCAACATGGTTTCATGTACTTGAATGAGCTCATTCTTTCTCAGCAAAAGTGTTGTCAAATTAGTTATTTATTCTTTAATGTTAGGACACTATCTATGTGAAGAGATAGCTCCTAGGCCTAGCTTTCTCAAATTCCACCGTCACTTCCTGTCACATACAAGAAAGAGACAATGTAAGAGGTAAATATCAAAAGATCAATATAAAAATAAGCTGCATGAAGGTAATGTAGCTCAAATCATCAATGTTACAACAAAAAAGTACAATGTAGAATCTATTTTTACCTAAAACACGACCTCAAATTCGCATATAGTGATCACCAACAAGGGTACATGGAACATATGGACAAAAATAAGACTCAAGAGTCCTTAATGTGTATTAGATCATATACAATCTTAGGTGAAATCCAATTTCCAATTCACATTTTGGCCCTGGTCCTCATTTTCGACATTTTCGACATTCTGGCTCTGGTCCTCATTTTCCACATCAAGTTCATTAGAGATATTTGTTATATTGTTTTCTCCCCTTCTTTCATGATCTGATCGCCAAAGAGCTAATGCTCTTTCATATGGAAAATTGTCAACCTCATACTTTGTTACATATAATCTTAAGCATGTATCCACATTTTTATCAAGCTTGTTCCTCAACTTTGACTTCAAGAATGTCAGTGCACTAAACATTCTCTGATCCTCCACTGATCCCAAAATCATGGTTTGACATAGATTTGCTAATTTGAAATATCCTGACATTCTTTCCCATAGCACTTCGCTACCACTAAGCTTAGTCCATAATCTTGTAATTGCACCATATTCTTTACTATCCAATGGAGAAAATTGGTCCCACATTGTTTTACCAAAGCATTGAGATTGAACTACAATTTTTTCTTTATCTAAAATACCTTGAATATGTTCTCCTTCTATCTCGGCCTCTCGACAAAAATGGCTCTGCAAAATCTTGATTTTCTTTATAAAGACAACTTCTAAAATTTTTGCATTTTGACTATGGTCCCAATATTGAGGGTATACGATAGACATGGTCTCCAAAAATTCATCTTGAGGAAACCGTTCTCTTATCTCTGATGATAGTGATTTTGCAATTTCTTTCAAATTGTCTCTCACTGAAATTACAACATCAAGAAATCGTTCTCTTGAGACGGAGCACTGTTTGGTGGATCTTCCTATCTTTTGATTATAATAAAAGGGAACCATATGCCCACGAACTGCCATACATAGCATCCCTTTTTCATTAAAAAAAAATTCATCATTTTCTATATTGATTATCTTCCTCCAATATGTAAATGCTAAAGCTGTAAAAGAATCTTCCATAATATACAAATTATCCAATGCAAGCCATGTTAATTTTCTTTCTCTTGTGTATTCAACAATATACATCGTGCAACTCTGAGCCATCTTCACAAGGTTATTCATTTCATGAAGCATAGGAATAATTCTAGCCAATGTTAATAATGTCTCTATATTAGTTAGTAGAAATAGAAGAGTTTGAGATTTTTCTACACTTGAGCGATGTTCATACATCACCCCTACCGAGGATGCATATGCATTGAATAGTCTTTCAGTTGGTCCCCTCAATGATATCCATCTTATATCAACATCTTTTAATAGTTTTTTTCTATTTGTAACACCATCAGAAAAAAAAATTAAACTCTAAAAATCGTTTGGGACTCTGACAAAAGTATGCATGAACCTCACGTACAAGATATTCTACCTTTGAAACCAATGAAAAGTTGCTCACTATTTTAAATGCAAGATTCATCCTTTGAGCCATACAATGAATACTAAGCATATACGGTGAAGCCGAGAGTTGCATTCTAGCACAAAGGCCATTCCTTTGTCCTTGTGTTACTATTGCTCCATCTGCTCCAACACATACTAACTTTTTTGACTATGGTCCCAATATTGAGGGTATATGATAGACATGGCCTCCAAAAATTCATCTCGAGGAAACCGTTCTCTTATCTCCGATGATAGTGATTTTGCAATTTCTTTCAAGTTGTCTCTCACTGAAATTACAACATCGTGAAATTGTTCTCTTGAGACGGAGCACTATTTGGTGGATCTTCCTATCTTTTGATTATAATAAAAGGGAACCATATGCCCACGAACTACCATACATAGCATTCCTTTTTCATCAAACTTAAAAAAAATTCATCATTTTCTATATTGATTATCTTCCTCTAATTTGTAAATGCTAAATCTGTAAAAGAATCTTCCATAATATACAAATTATCCAATGCAAGACATGTTAATTTTCTTTCTCTTGTGTATTCAACAATATACATCGTGCGACTCTGAGCCATCTTCACGAGGTTATTCATTTCATGAAGCATAGGAAGAATACAGCCAATGTTAATAATGTCTCTATATCAGTTAGTAGAAATAGAAGAGTTTGAGCTTTTTCTACACTTGAGCGATGTCCATACATCACCCCTACCAAGGATGCATATTCATTGAATAGTCTTTCAGCTGGTCCCTTCAATGATATACATTTTGTATCAACATCTTTTAATAGTTTTTTTCCATTTGTAACACCATCAGAAAAAAATTTAAACTCTAAAAATCATTTGGGACTCTGACAGAAGTATGCATGAACCTCACGTACAAGATATTCTACCTTTGAAACCAATGAAAAGTTTCTCACTATTTTACATGCAAGATTCATCATGTGAGCCATACAATGAATACTAAGCATATACGGTGAAGCCAAGAGTTGCATTCTAGCACAAAGGTCATTCCTTTGCCCTTGCATTATTGATGCTCCATCTGCTCCAACACATACTAACTTTTTTGCAATCATGGAATGATCCATACCACCAATTTCCTTCAAACTATCAATAACATGTTCATAAATATTTTCTGTTGTAGAACTTTTGGTCATTTTATGAATTCCAAGTAGATAGGAATTCCTAATATGGTCATTGACCATATAAATGCTCATGCAAATCCATGAAGTATTATAAATAGCCATAACTTCATGCAAAGACAGTGACAAAAATGTAGCATTTGCAATCTTCTCTTTCATATCATCCTTTTCTACTTGAGATAGATATTTTCCCCATTCCCAACCACTCGATAAAGACAAATCAGAAGATGGAAAATTTGGCACTTGAATAAAAGATAGATATTTCGTCATTTTTGGATAATCTGTCATAGGACGACCATTGGATAGGAGGTGAAATACAGTGCTTAATTGTATTGTCTTTGATAAGAAATGTGTTTCCATCATCTTTCCAAATTGAGATTTGATGGTTCCTCCACTTTCCTCAAGTTTTTTCTTATTTAGTAAGAATTCATTATATTCCACTTCAAATTGGAGATGTCGACATTCGCTAACAGATTTCCATCTGGTAGTAGATTTATTCTCATCATTTGCAGTTTTCTTATCATACACCTTCCCAACATGCTTCTTGATTGTGTCTAAATTCATCTGTAATTTCACTACCTTGCCAAGTTTCCAACTACATGAAATGCATTTAACTTCTCATGAGGTCTCATTCTCATTTGCTGGAGGTATTGGTTCAATACATGGGTATCTTGAGACCCAATCAACTTTGAATTTTTTCCCTGCATCCCATTAGCCCTTTTTCCTTTTCTGTGAATGCACTGTGTCACCTTGCAATGAAAAATATTTAACATTTGAACTACCAATTTCAGATGGAAATTCATTTGTCTCACTTTGATCATTAGAGGAATGTATTATACCATCCATTGTTTGGGTTGCAGATGCACTCTCAAAAGTGTTGGCATCTCTCTCACCGATACCTTTCTCAAGAGAGCTTGAAGCATGAATAGGATGTGGATTATTGGACTAAGGCTTTTGAAAATATGATATTTCATCCTTTTGTTTTGATGTTTTATTTTTCTTTCCACAATTCATGTTTGACATCTTACTTAATATTCCAAAATTGAAATTCAAAATCAATATAGAAACCAGAAGTGAAGCCTGCATGAGAAAAATGATATAAATTAATACAATGGCACATTATCAATTTATATTGACCCAACTTACAATGAGTGTTTACATTGACTCTTTCAATGACTTTTAATTGACTCTTTCATTGACTCTTTCAATGAATTTTAATTGACTCTTTCCCCGAAGGAGGTATAACACTAATACAACTAGAAGGTGTCAATGAAACACAACTGCACTGACTAGATTTCGGGCAAGTGGGGACTCCACTTGTTATCTCGTCCTCTAATGGTCCAGCGAACATGTGGGGACCTAAATCTTGACAAACCAATAAACTAATAGAATCAGAGATTATGCTCCATCGTTTATTCTTTTGGAAAACAATCCACAAAATTCAAACAAGCATGACATAAATCATGCCATAAAATCCCAACATTCATGACATACACATATGTAGACTTTGTTCTATGTAACATAAAGGATCATTGCCTTATATGATGACAAATGTCTCCAATGGTGTGTACCGAATAGGTATATAATGCCCCATTTTTAACACAATTTCTATAATTTCTTATTCATCGACTTGAAATAACAAGCATTGACATCACATCAATAAAGAAATGAATAATATATCAATGAATTCTAAGCCCAAGTTGTACAACTTGCAAATGATCCTTTGTATATTTAGCCAAAATGCCTAGCTTTTGAAAGATCCACTAAATGGATATATGTATTTAGCATAACCTATCCTTTTGAAAAGGAAACTAAGATGCTCTATGTTCATCAAAACACATTAGATAGAACACTTATCCTTCATATTTTCTTTGTTATACAAAGCTAACAATGTATAGAAATTAGATGAACAATGTTGAGCATAATATCAATCACTACACGTAACATAGATTCTATGCGTATAATCCCTTCAGCATCTGCACACACAATTCTCATGTTTATAGATTCCCATTGATTATCTGGATTTCGATTGCTAAACTCAAATTCAATTCCATGTAAGACAAAGATTTACACAAATGACTTACTCTTCCATCAGATTAAAACAAGCTAATAGATTATATTTTCACTGTTATTCAACTCAAAGACTTCATATAGAAAATCACTCTGTTTCTTATTTAATTTTTTGAGCCCGTCATATAATGTAGAGATCAAGCCTATCATATTTACATTAAGATATGGGTATGAATAATAGCAACAAGCAGTCTTAAATCCCTAATTCTAGGGGCTTTCTAGGCATGAAAACATTGAAAAGAGACCTGTAGCAATTTTGGGAATCATTCATGAGGTAAACACTCTTCATCTTGAGTTCTGAGTTTAATTCTACCATAAAAAATGCCTTAGTACTCAAATCTGGGCAGTTTTGAGCACAAATAGTGGCCAAAAGTCATATTGCAGCCACTAAAAAGCAATGACCAGAAGTCTGTAGCAAATTCTAGGTTGAGATTGAAAGTAGAAGTACCATCAAAACCCAACTCTAGTCTCTGAGCATAAACAACAATAAAAATCATCTAAACTTTAAGTCTGGCTAGTTCTGAGTTTTACGGTACAAGAGGCCCCCTACAATGATAAATGAAATTAAAAACGAGTACACGTTTTAATAAGTAATCTACAAATTTCTATTAATTTGTGTAAAAGGGAATAACTAATAATTTTTTAAAACATCACAGGAATAATGATTTAGAAAAGAAGAAACCACACTTCTAATGAAAGGAATAATTATTTAGAAAAGAAGAAAACACACTTCTAATGAAAGGAATAATGATTTAGAAAAGAAGAAAACACACTTTCCAGTCCTTACCATATTTGTTTCCTCAGATATCAATTTCTTGCCAATTAATGTGTGATAGTCCTTGAAGATAGGTTGTTTGACTACTAGTTACTCTGCCTTATAAATCATGAAATGAAAAACTATGCAAATTGCTGAATCATAGAGCATCCTCACATGAGTGATACACATGCTAGACATGGCCACAAAGCTCCTTCTGTAGTTCTCCATCTAATCACATCCTCAATCTCCTAATAATTATACAAGTGTGTTGCAAAATTTTTGTCATGTTCAAATTCTTAACCAAATGCCATTTTATACTCTATGCAATCACTTCAACACTTTAATTTATTCCGTAAGTGTTTCTTCCTGTAATAGCAAAATGATTCCAGTTACTTGCCATAAAAAACTAACCACGGGATTTATTGATTGTCAACATCAATTCATGATGCAAGGAGTACCTGAATTGGTGGATGATGAAATACAGTTAGGGAATTCATACAAAGAACATGTAAACAAGATCCTATGATCTGTTGATGCAATTAACTAGGAAGTCAGCCAAGGTAAATTGATTCTTATGCACCTTGGATCCTAGTTGCAAATTTCAAACCTAGTACCAAACAATAGGCATCCCTAGGGTGATAGGCTAGGAAATTTTGCCTAGGGTTTCCTCCTGTTAGCCCCCTATTTGCATAGGGTGTTCTCTATATCAGTTAGTGGTAATATGTGCCACCATGCCATCTTATGACCCTTCAATGTGATGAAGGGTTCACATCTAATCATTAAAAGGCTTCCCTAAACAACGTTAGTCTTCCTCCTTCCAGTATAAAGTAGCCTCAACATGTGTGCAAAGAGAGGGTGCCATGGAATTTCTAAATGCCCCTAAATATGTAGAAGGGTTCCAAGTCACTCCAACCTATGGGAAAATTATCCTAAATAGAGCTCAAGAACACAAAAGCTCATCCTAAATACAAAAAAGAACCCAATTGGAAGAAAAAAATCCCTAGCCTAATGCCTTGAAGGGTCTAGTAGAGTCAAATTATTGAACAAGGGCCAAAGGTGAGAGAGGAATCCATTGGGGAAACTCACCTAAGAATTGGACAACAAAAATTTCTCATGCATATAGAGTTGGAAACGATAATTGAAGCAAGGATGATCTAGTACATAAGAGTCTTTGTAAGGAATGGTAAGAGGTAACTAACTGACAATTGCGAATGCCATAAATGGACATATCACCAAAGTAGGACTATATCATTGCACATTATGAGTGAGTAGGTGTGTCTGAGTCATAGAGTGTTAAATCCATACATTTCATAGTTCACTCTTTTAACAGATGATATTCATGGCATTGAATAGTAGCAATTTGCAAGGAAGGAGAACCAACTAGCATTGTGATAGAAGATATAGAATATCAAGGAAATAGAAATAACAAAGCAATGATGTATGGGGAAGATGTCGATTGCATCATGAAATTATGCCCCATCATCATGAGGGTATTCTTCATGATTATGGTTGTATTGATTAAATATCATCATGAAGATGTACATGGCATAATAATTGATGCAAAGAAAGGCCACAAAGGTTGTAATCCGACAATATGATAACAATAAGATAAAGACACAAAAAGAAAGAACATAGTGTTGACGCTCCATCGAAACTAGGTTAAAAGAGCATAGTGCTGACCTACGACATGAAAGAATAAAAAACTCGGCAATTGCAGAACACTCTCACACTACCAAACATCACATATGCCTCGAAGAATTGAAAGTCTTACTATAAAAGAAAATTTTGAGAGGACATAGAGATTGAAAAATGCACTAATAACTTCAACTGTGATGATGGTTTAAGGTTAAAGGAAGCATGGAAACCCATTATTCACTTATTAAAAGAAAAATAACAACCTTTTAACCCTAGCCGACTAGATTACAACAAAAAAGAAGGGTTATAAGTTTACTATTTATTCCTTTTCAGAAATACAACAAGAGAAGTGTGAGCCTCTATGAGTCTCTCCCAATGATGAACCTGCTTGAAGGTTCGAAACTTGTCAATTCAAAAAAGCCTCACCACATATTTCCTCACTAGGATAAAAAAAAGAAAGATCGAGCAACAAAGATGCATTTCACTCAAACAATGTGAGGGTGGCAGGAAAATAAATCTAACCACTACAATGTAAAGTAATAGTAAATTCAATTAATATTAAAGTAAGATAACATCTAGAGTATGAAAGTGAATATTGAAATAAAGATAAAAGAGTGACTAGGATAAGAGAACAATACCTGCATAAACTAAGTGTAAGTGATGCAATGTAAGAACCTTTTTTTGGTGTGTGATATGAGAGAAGACAACCAACTTAGGTATGATAGTGAGATAGATGTGAGTAGTGTATATATGAAATAAGTTAAATGCATAAAGTAAAAGGGAGAAGGGTTATAAACGCGACACCTAAACTTAGATTTTTATCATTTAATCAATACGATCTAGTATATTATCTGAGAGAATAGCATGCAGAACAATAATCACAAGAGACAAGAGACACAAAGAGTTTTCCTTGGGGAAACCATAAAGGAGAAAACCCCACAACTTCCTCAGAAATAGAATGAGCACCAATAAAAAAAGTAAAACCCAAAGCACAAAGATGATCTCCGATGGTTGTTCTCTCTCTCACTTGTGCGAGCTCCTCTTCTCTCTCTCATGCGCTAAAGTTGAGTGAGTGTGTGTTTCAAATAGAGAGTCTCACTCTCTATTTATACTAGTTTTCCACTTAACAATTACTTACCAGGGTTGACCTCACTAGGAGAGTCTAATAACCCTAGTACCCCTCAACTGTGGGGACCATTTCCTCGACTTACAAAGGAGGGCTAACCTCTATGACTTTACATGAATTTATTATATTAATGATTCTCCCGATTGGAGAAACATTGAGCTACAATGAAATAAAATATAAGATATACAAGTGAATACATTCTAAAGTTACAAATACATCAACACTCCCTCTTAACTAGGAAGGTATTCTCTTGACATAGTTCATTAGCACAAGACTTCATCATAGGATCATCATCAAACTCGATCATCATCATCATCACTGCTCCTGCTATCTCAAGAAAATGGTGTTATCTCTCAATTCACTCGTCATAGGAAGTTCTATAGAGCCATCCCTTTTTCATGTTGGTTGTAGTCCTAGACTCCATGTAGGTCTTTATTGACAGAGCCAACCCTTTTTCATGCTAGATGTAAATTTACAGTGCCATCCCTTTTTCATGCTGGATGTAGTTCTCCATCTACATAGCAAGCCCCTTTTCATGCTGGTTGTAGCTCTATAGAGCCATCCCTTTTTCATGTCGGTTGTAGGCCTTGCCCTCTACAAGGTCTTACTCTACAGAGCCAACCCTTTTTCATGATGGTGGTAGGCCTTTCCCTCTACAAGGTCTTCCTCTACAGAACCAACCATTTTTCATGCTGGTTGTAGTTCTATAGAGCCAGTCCTTTTTCATGTTGGTTGTAGGCCTTTCCCTCTACAAGGTCTTCCTCTACAGAGCTATTCCTTTTTCATGTTGCTTGTAGTTATACAGAGCCAGCCCTTTTTCATGTTGGTTATAGGTCTCAACACTTCTATCCGACCATGGGAGGAACCAATCCTACCACCATGTTAGAATGGTACAACACTTACATTTGACCATGGGAGGAACCAATCCTACCACCATGTCAGAAGGGCACAACACTTACATCTGACCATGGGAGGAACCAATCCTACCACCATGTTAGAAGGGCACATCACTTAAATCTAACCATGGGAGGAACCAATCCTACCACCATGTCAGAAGGGCTCACAGACTCGTCACTTCCCCTTGGAAGGAACCTCAATCTGGAGAACACCAAGCTTCTCCCTGAAGTACTCAAACTTCACTCTGGCTAATGGATTGGTCAACACATCAACTATCTACTCGTCCATCGTAACATACTGGAGCTTCACTGCTCCTCTTTGCGCCATATCCCTGATATAGTGATATTTGATCTCCATATGCTTTGACTTGTCATGGAACACCGGGTTCTCTGACAACTTCACACAGCTTTGGTTATCAAAATATATACAAGTAGCATCCAATTGGAGATCAAAAAAATTAGATAGTAGAGTCCTCAGCCACATTGCCTCACAACTAGCCGAACAAATTGTGACATACTCTGCTTTAGCTGTGCTTAGTGCCACGTAGGACTGCTTCCTTCTAAACCAACAGATCACACCTGATCCCATAATGAAGCAACACCCCGAAGATTTCTTCCTATCAATGGCACTGCCTTCCCAATCCGAATCCACATAACCCTCCAGGTTAATCTTCTGACTCACTTCATAATTGAGCCCATAGTCAGGTGTACCCTTCAGGTACCTCAGAATATGCTTTGCAGCAATTAGGTGAACATGTCTCGAATCCTTCAGGAACTGGCTCAACGTGTTCACAACAAAGAAAATATATGGTCTCGTGTTCGTCAGGTACATCAATGACCCAATCATCTGATGATACATTGTAGCATCAACCGACTCTAATGAAGAATCACTCAATATCTTTAGGTTTGATGCCATAAGTGTGGTCATGGCCTTGCAGTCCATCAACCCGAACCTCTTCAGGATCTCTACTACATACTTCCCTGGTCCCAGGGAGATTCCATTTGTATTCTGCCACACCTCCATGCCTAGAAAGTAGTGCAACATACCCAAGTCTTTCATCTCGAACTTGGTAGCAATATTCCTCTTCGTGTCTGCAACCAACCCATTCTCACCTGTCACAAACAAGTCATCCACATACAATAGGAGTATCACTAGGTTCCCTTTCTCAACCTTATAGTAAAGGTTGGAATCCGCTTTACTCTTGGTAAAGCCCAATCTATCCAGGAAGCTGTCAATCCTGTCGTACCATATCCTAGGTTCATGTTTCAAACCGTACAGGTCCTTGTTCAATTTGCACACATGAGTCTCCCTATCATGTGTCTCGAATCCGAGTGGCTTCTCCACATACACTTCCTCTTCCACTACACCATTTAGGAATGTGGTCTTGACATCCATATGGTGTATCTTCCATTTCATCACTACAGCCAGAGAAAGTACTAATTTGATGGAAGTGTATCTGGCTATAGGTGCAAACGTTTATTCATAATCTATCCCTTCCTTCCGGGAGAAGCCACATGCCACAAATGTTTCTTTATATTTCTCTATGCTGCCATTTGTAGCATGCTTGATCTTGTAGATCCACTTGGAAATCACAACAGACTTCCCCTCTGGCCTTGGGACCACATCCCAGACATCTTTATTCATGATCGACTGGTACTCCTCGATCATAGCATCCTTCCATTCTTTCTTTTATGCCTCTTCTTCATAGTTGGAAGGTTCTTTATCAATGATGTCACACAGTAGGGATACATAACTGGAATAGGACCTAGTTCTCTTCCTTTCTCTGTGCACTTCTTTTGGAGCCCCATATCTCTCTGCACCTTGGACAGCCTCTCGTACCCATGCATGTATCCTTTTGTAAGGATTATTCTCTTGGGGTGTATCTACAGGTTCCTGAGGTTCTTCCATTTCTTGATCTTCTTCTGGAGTTGCTTCATTCATAGTTGTATCTCTTATCCTGGGTACTTATGTTTCTTCAAGTTTTGTAATAGGTCTTTTTCTGGATTTTTTGTAAGTTGAGTTTTCGTCAAATTTCACATCCCTGTTGATGTTGATATTCTTGAATCCTAGGAAGTATATTCTGTAAGCCTTCAATCTTTCAATATATCCCACAAATATACCCTTCTTTCCTAAAGGATCTAAATTTGTCCTCTTTTCTTTCGGAATGTGTATGTATACCGGAAAACCAAATATTATGAGATGACTGACTTTTGGTTTATTTTCGAAGAAGAATTCTTTAGGTATCTTGTTCTCAAGTAATCTATGTGGAGTATGGTTCTGTACAGACACAACTGTCCTAGCAGCTTCTGCCCATAGATGCATGGGAAGATCTTGATCATGAAGCATTTCCCTTGCTACTTCCATAATCGTTCTATTCTTCCTTTCTACAACCCCATTATATTGTGGATTATATGGAGTGGTCAATTCCCTCTTAATCCCTGAATATCTCCATCATTCCTTGAATTCATCTGATGTGAATTCTAAGCCATTTTCTAATCGAAAGGTCTTGATTTTCTTCTCTGTGTGGTTCTCGATCAAGGCTTTGAATTCCTTGAACTTACTGAATACTTCATCTTTGCATTCCAAGTAATATATCCATGTATTCCTAAGGAAATCATCAATGAAACAAATGTAATATACATACCCACTTAATGAACTAGATGACATTGGACCACATACATCGGAGTGGATGATTTCCAGGTTTCCTTTTGCCTTGATCTTGCTGCTTGGAAATGTATTCTTTGTGTTCTTTCCTTTCGCACATCCTTTGAAAACGCCTTCATGTTTTTCCTGTATTTATGGAAGACCTTCAACAACTTTGCTTACAAGTGGTAGTGCCTTGTAGTGCAAATGTGCAAGCCTTCTATGCCAAAGTTCACTTGGCTCTACTAAGTCATGAACCAAGGATTTTTCTGGTTGGCCTTTTAATTTGTATAATTCTCCCTCTTGCTCTCTAATCACTATTGCATCATCTATTGTCTTTATCTTTGGACACATAAGGACTTGACCATCTACAAATGCACCCCTCATGCATTTTGCATCCAATGCAGAGATGGAGAGAAGGTTCTTCTTTAGTCCTGGTATGAACAAGACATCCTTCATCTTCATAGACTTTCCAAAGTCTATATTATAGGAGGATTCACCACTACCTTTTATGGGATACTGGTAGTCATCCCCAAGTTTCACTTTGTGGGGTGACTCATGTTCGGATAGTTTCAAAAAGGATTCTTTGAATCCTGTCATATGCTTGGAAGCCCCACTATCTATGAGCCAATCATTCCTTCCATGTGTGACAATTCCCGTGAGGGCAGAAATCAAAACATATTCTTCGTCACTTGAAGAGTCTTCACTTTCTTCTTTGACTCTCTTTCTGGGAGGTGCATCATCCTCTGCAGTGTGAGCATGATGTCTTCTTTTGTTTCCCTTCTTCTTGTGAGAGCCACCTTTGTTTCTAGGACACTCTCTGGCAAGGTGTCCTTTCTCGTCACATGTATTGCATTTGATTTTGGATAGATCTCTGCTATATCTTCTAGGATTATCTTTCTGATTCTGGTGAGAATGCTTACCATTTGGATGATGGTAGTCCCTTCTGCTTTTCTTGGTGTGTGCCATGAGATCTTTATCTTCATTTCCCATTTTTTCTTCTTGAGATACTATCTAAGCTTCTTCTTGTTAGCATTCCTCCCACAACTTACTAAAAGTGATTAGTTTTCTTCTAGCACAAATCCCTTGAATGAAGGAGTCCCATGACCTAGGGAGGCCATTCAAGGTGGTCATCACAATTTCTGCATTCTCTTCTTCTTCATCCACTGCTTCAGGTTCTTCTTTGACTTGAGAGACCCTTGTAAAGTATGACTATATGGTCTTTGCATTCTGGATCTTTACATTCTTCAACTGATTTCTCAAAGTCATCTTCTGATTTATATTCTTCCCTTCAAATAGCTTGGTCAAGGAATCAAACATCTCTTTGGGTGTCTTTAGGGAAGAAAATTATGGTATAAGGCGATCCTTGATTGAATCAACAATGATCCTCTTGGCCTTGATCAAGTTCTTATTGTTCAAGGATTTAGCGTCATCTCCCTTTGGAACTGGAACCTCTCCACTTATGTAGGTGTCCAATTCATTTTCTTCAAGAAACAGGGAGATTATATGCTTCCATGCTCGAAAGTTTTCATCTCCTTCAAGATTTTCATCAAGCTTGGTGTGATGAGACATCTTAACTGAGAACCTCAAATGAAAATACAAAATATTTAGATCTTACCAATTTGATAAGCTGGAACTGTATCTGGAGCTGATCTTCTATAGTGCTAGTTTTCTGGTTCAGGGGAAAATTAGGGTTTGACTTTCCTGGGTTCTACCTAACCAAAAAATTTGATCTTTGTCTCTAAACTTTGATTTTGAGGAGGAAATAAATCCTATGCTAGGATCACTCAAAAATCCCACTTCTATGGAAATCCCTAATTTCCCGTTGAAGTGGTAGGTCAAAAACTGAAAATGTTGAGAATCAGATTCTGCTTCGATAGAAAGATGTGCTCTTTAATGGAGAGTCAATCTAGCCTCCTTTTTCTGATGATCTGTGGAGAGAGACCCAAAAATTAATAAGCCCTAGCTTCTGTAGTTGTAGAGTGTCTTCTTCTCAGGTTAGCTCTTATACCATGTTAGATTTTTATCATTTAATCAATATGATCTAGGATCTTATCTGAGAGACTAACATGCACAACAATAATCACAAGAGACAATAGACACAAAGAGTTTTCCTCAGGGAAACCATAAAGGAGAAAACCCTCAACTTCCTCAGAGATAGAATGAGCATCAATAGCAAAAGTAAAACCCAAAGCACAAAGATGATCTCCGACAACTGTTCTCTCTCTCTCACTTGTATGATATCCTCTTCTCTCACTCATGCAATAGAGTTGAGTGAGTGTGTGTTTCAAACAGAGAGTCTCACTCTCTATTTATACTAGTTTTCCACTTGAAAATTACTTACCAAGGTCGACCTCACTCGGAGAGTCTAATAACCCTAGTACCCCTCAACTGTGGGGACTATTTCCCCAACTTACAAAGGAGGCTTAACCTCTATGACTTTACATGATTTTATTATATTAATGATTCTCCCGATTGGAGAAACATCGGGGTACAATGAAATACAATATACGACATACAAGTGAATACATTTCGAAGTTACAAATACATCAACATTAATAAGTTGGAATATTTCTAAGGCATGCAAAATATGTGCATAAAGCAATAATAGTATCAAATAAATCTATGTTCAAACAATACAAATATTAGTAGCTTTCCTTGATTAGGTAAGGGATGGCCACATCAACTCATAGGGAAGGTTAAGAACTGAAGGGGAAGGTGATAGTGCTAGGATAGAACTAGTTAAGGTGAAAGAGGCAACAATATTGGTGCGGATCTAGCTAAGGCATGGGAGCTAGAAATATCATTCTTAAACTCAATGAGGGTGTGAGAGAAAATAATCTTAGACAATCATGAGTAAATTCCAATACTACCAAAAGGATAGAAAGAGTACAAGAGTGTTGTAATATTTTATATTCCTTCGAAGGTAATAATTTCTTTGTATTATGTCAGAAGATATCCACAATCTTATGTAAAAGAGTAATACATTATATCCCATATTGATTATGGTAAAGTATAATATTGATATCCATCATCATATAAAGAGATGTTATTTAGGAAAATTATATTATCCCACATGTAATATGTGAGAGTAATTCCTCCTCAACACTTGGTATATAATAGGGTCAAGGGAGTCACATCACAACAACATAATTGATCTTTCTGTATTGTATTGGGGTTTTTGACATTGCTCTCTTGTAAGATTGGGGAGATATTCTGGAGATAATAGGAGGCCGCCTTCCCGTGGACGTATCCCAATTGAGTGAACCACATATATCTGTTGTTCTCTTTTCTCTTGTTCTCTTTTGTACTTATTGTTGATATATTATTGTTTTGCATAGATAGGTAAGCTAGTTTAGCTTGATCCCTCTTTCCAACATGGTATCAAATCTGGTTTCTATGATCTAGCCCCTTCTATATATTTCTAACAATTCTATCATCTAGGCATTAGTTATTTTGTAAATTTGATTTCTATCTAGTAGCCATTAGGCTTCTCTTCAGATCTGGGCATATTTCTGTAGTTTTTTATGTCTAACCCTAACTCTATTTTGTAGATTTTTTGCAAAAAAAATTCAAGGGTTTCTTGATGTTTTTTTTGTAGATCTATATTATTTTTGGATTGTCCTCAAGGAGATCTATCTTCCTATTATTTAGATCTAGTTTTTTTTTCACGAAAAATTGAGGTCGTAACTTTCATATCCATATATGAAATTTTTTGTGCAAAATATAAAGAATATGTTTATAGATATGAGTTCTTCTCGAAAAAATACCCAATTTCAAAAAAAAATCATCTAATTTCGTGTCTGTAAAGTGAAGATATCGCTAATTTAAAATCAGTTATTTTTCAACAACTTTCTGTACGGACATAAATATTGCAGAGTTGATATCCTTTGACAGAATATCCAGATTTGTAGTCGAATAATGTAGTTGGATACATAATTCTCATGCAATTTCCAGAAACAACTTATAATAGAGATTTCGAGTCATATTGACCATGTTATGGTCATTTCAATTTCTTTGCTCAAAACCCTTGATCTACATAAAAATAAAATCAAAATTGGTAAGATATTTTCAGTTTGCTCTTTCTTTTCTTGGCATTTCTAGCATTTGATTTTTTCTTTATTTTCTACCGTTATGACTTCAGAAGTAGCTTCTGTTCCTAAGCTTGTTGGTCCTAACTATCTTGCATGGACCCGAAAATGATTGATGTTCTCAGGAATAAGAACCTATGGAGGATTGTTAATGATGAACACAAGAAACCTGTTGATGCTAAGGATGTGGCTATCTAGGAAGACAAATGTGATCAAGAAAGAGGGCTATTTGGTCAAACCGATGCATTGAGGTATGGAAAACTCTTTCTTCTCTCTTTGATAAATCTGATGATGTTTCTGCTTATTACCTTAAAAAGATGAATTTTGAGCTAGATCCTACTAAATTTGTGTTGATGCCTAGAAATATCCCAGGTACCAAGCAGTAGGGATTCTCCTCTATGAACGATCCCAATTAGATCAGACATCGTTTGGTGCAGGGAATCCGCTCGCTTCACGGTTCTGACTACTGTTTATTAAGTTCTTTAATATTTTACTAGTTATGGCCTAGTCCCCTGTTTATATGATTTTTGTTTAAAGAATGAATCATGATATGCAGGTGCCTAAGCTAAATGCATGTCTAATCTAGATCTAAAACTAAACTATTCTATCCCTAGACAGGGAGCAAATTTAGAGTTCAGAGTAATATACTGTAAATGCTCATAAATGTCTACTAGATAACTGTACCAACACAATAATCACATTCACAACAGAAAGAATACCATAGGTAGCTCTAATATAATTAAACCATTTATTACCTTGTCAACACAGACATTTATAAAGACAACTGTTATCGGATAAATCTACTCAAGCAGACTCAAGCCATATCTCCCTAGTCCAAGTGGATCTAGAACAAATCAAATACATAATAAAATCTACTTCCCTAGATCAAATATACATGCAAGCTCACAAATAGATCACTTACCTGAAGTATGCAAATCATTTTCTCTCTTTGTTGATCCAAGCTCCAGAGCCTTCAGATCTTCAGCTGCAAAACCCTGTAAAGCAAGTGGAAACAAGCAAACAGTACATGTGTATCCAAACATGAATTGATATAAGCTAATAGTTAAGGAATAAAACTCTAAAAGCCATCAACACAAATTTTTTTATGGAAAGATATTTGTATTAATGTAATCAAGGAGATACATAGAATTACATAGGATAGAATGTCACAACCTAGCCTTAATGTTGCAATATTCCATCCAATGATCCAAGCCAAAGAAATCCTCCAAAGAAAAATAATAGCCTCCCAAAGGATGATGGGGATCACCTAGAAATTCCACCAGCATAAGAGTACCATAGTCCTTCCTCCCTTCACAATGGAGAGAGGGTTTAATTTATAAGGTTAAATGGATAGAGTAGGTTGAGGATTAGGAGGAGGGGTCTAAGGGATCTTCCCCATAGGTTAGGAACTGAATGTCACCTCACCTAGATGATAGGGATAGACCTCCACCTCATCCACCTTAAAGAAGGGTCTCAAATCTCTTCCCCCCCCCCCTCAAAATGCCACCAGTGCACCTTCCATGAAGGGAAAGAGCACAGTCGCCACACCTAGCAGTAGGAGATAGAGCGTCGACACTGACGCATCTAGAATGAAGGGAAAGAGCGCCACTAGTGCACCTAACATCAAGGGGAAAAGCGTCGGCCTTCCTAAAGAGGGAAAAATGGAAGAAACAACCTCAATATCAATCTAGTTTAGCAAAGAGAAATTTGGGGATTAGGAAAAGGGTTGACACATGGATCAAGAGGAAAATATTTCGGTGTAACAACAACAGACATTCATGACTAAGGAAATAGTTCCAGGAGGTTAGACCAATATCACTATTTGATGTACAGAAGCAAGAAGAAATAATTCTACAGTATGCATTCCAAACATTTTGATTAAATCTCTGCACATTCCCTTTGTTCCAACAAAATGATCCTTCTTATTAGCAAAGAGGTAGCTCTTTTACAAAAATAGTCTAAAATTATTTCACTAGGAAAAATGATCTCTATTGTGCTCGGCAATGCTATTTATACTATCTCTATCCATCATCCAGGAGATTCTCAGGCTTCTTATTTTCCCACCTAGATGAATCTAACGGTTTCAAAAACAAACAAATAAAAACAAATTACAAAGGCCTTGCCCTAATGGAAATACACGCTCCTTTATTTTTCCTGCATCTTTGCATTGTGAAATTCATTTTGTTGGATCAATAACTAGTCATGCTGTTGCACCTCCACGTGTGTTGTTTCTTGGTGATCAATCCCCTACTCCTGTGTCTGTGTCATGCTTCTTTATTTCCTGCATATTTAAACTGATTTAGCGGTCCTTCATCTTACTAATCTTCGTTCATGTTATCATTGTGAAATCAACTTGGGCCATTGATCAAGCTTCCTCATTTGATCTTGGTCGTTAAGCCAATTCCACAGATTTGAGAAATTTATTTCATTCACACAAGTTAAAAGAACAGAATTCTTTAGGACCATAGATCTGTATCTGCCACGAATCTCAGCCATTGAAAGTTGCATCCTTTACCCGATCTCGCAATTGCCCATCCTAACTTGGTGAACCACAATACCTGTAATACATAAAGAGGACATCATGAAAGATATATCTGATCTTGAAACAACAATAATTTGTCAATGGAGACTGTAACTAATCATCATACTTTCAATTGTAAGTTTAATGATATGTGTCATTTATTTAAACAGAGTAGAAACATGATTATTAGAGACCTGTTAAGCAAGAAAAATATTTAGTTTAAGTTTTGTGAGAAAGATTTCTCAGTTTCCCCAATGATTCATAGAAAAAAAAAAACAGAGGTCAGACGACTTAGATCAACTCAAAGATAAATCGGGTCTAAATTGAACCGTTAGATCATGCAGCCTTGACAGCTCCTTTCTACCTCCGCCCTTCTGGAAAGAAAAAATTGGGTTTGCCAATTTTATCAAGTTAAAATTCTACTTTTCCTCCTCTGTCTTTATGCTTTCATCCTTTGAGAAAGAGGAAAGTGGAAATCGGGCTTTCCAATGTGTTCAAAATTTAAACTTAATCCTTCTGCTTCCGCACTTATGGAAAGTGGAAATCGAAAAGTGAATCTCCAACCTTTTCGATGTTAAAATTATACCTTTCTGCCTCTGCCTATCCGAAGGGGGAAATCGGAAAGAGGAAAGTCAATATTTTCCGAAAATAAACTTTGGCTTTTCCGCTTCTACTTTTCACTGGCCGTTGATTTTATTCTGGATTCATCCTTAGTCGTTGATCAGAGACTAAATTTATTGGCTGCATATTTGCCAAATTACATTCTAACTTTCGCAACTTGCATTTCCGTGACAACCTTTCTTCCACGTCGATCTTATGAGTGGAGATTCTAAACTGTCGATCTATGCGGAAGTAAAAAAATGGGATTCCAACCTTTTCATGACCAAAACCTACATATTCTGCTTCCTGTTTTCATCTTTTGCTTTTCCGGAAAGCAGAAATCAGAAACACCAATATTCACTAGGTTTAAACTTTAAATTTCTGCCTTGGCCTTTCCGCTTCCACCCTTCCAGAAAGTGAAAATTGAAAAATGGAAAGTTAATCTTTCACAAAGTTCAAACCTTAACTTTCTGCTTCCGCCTTTTTCTTTCCACCTTTTTGAGCCGTTCATTTTCGTGGAATCCTTCTGGACCATTGTATCTTTGCAAAATTCGGAAGTCGGGTTTGTAACCTTTTTAATAAGTGAACTTGGCTTCTTCGACTCCGCACTTCTGCTCCTGCCATTTCTTGGTCGTTGGATCTTAAATTAAAAGCATACTTTCTTGTAAGGCTTGTTTCTGGGTTGTGCCTAAGTATTTTTAACCAGAATCACACTTCAGGCTTAGGGAAAAACCTAATGCTCAAGCTTCTAGGAAATACTAAGTATGCAGGGAGGGATTAACTGAGTTGAGAAACAAGAGTAGGCGTGCTTTTAAAACAAAAAAAAGGGAGGGGCCCTAAAATGTAAAAAATTTGGGGAAGTAGTTGCAGCAACAACAATTGGTGACTAGCTGGTGAACACATATCTCTGAAAAAAAAACCTTCTTTGAACAACAAGACTACCATATGGTACTGTACTATGCGTGTTCAATGATTACCTACAAGCATTTCCTGAGACTTCTTTAAACCAGACTGGTTCATGGATGCAACTCTCAAGCATCGCATTTGATACCATTTCTTTGCGAGTAAGGCAACCAAGAGCTCAGTGTCTTGATAACTCCCCTGGGGTCAAAGTATGAAGTTCATTTTACCCCCTATATTTAAGTTTCCATCAGATAAGACTCCATAGGATTGTAACAGAGTAAGACAGATGTACTCATTTGTTCCCCGTTCTCATGCTATAAGCATTCTTTTGATGCTTTCTTTATGACTGAAAAATTCTTCTAAGTCTTCCTTTTACTTTGAGAATTTGGTACAAGTTCTTCAATCCACAATGTCCTTTTATGTGAGTGACAACTTTGTTGTCTTATCATGCTCACGGATGGAGAGGAACCGTGCTGATATTTTCTGTTTTGAAAGCCATTTTGTTATAATGATTAATGTCTTCAGCGTCGTTTCTTTAATTGAAGATTGAATATTTCAGAAAATAAACTTTTCAATCTCAGCCTTTTGGCCTTTTCTTATTTGTAGCAGTGGGATCATTTTGAATACCGTACATACATTATACCTACTTCCTTTCCATGGGTCAATCATGATATGCTTCATGAGACAGGTATTAATGTGAGAATGGATGAAACCCCAAGATAGTAGTCCAGACCTCATGAGTCTTGGTTATTTCATAGGGGTTATAATGATTCAAATGTGAGCTTGAAGACTAGCTTCACTTTCCATCATCTGTCAATAGTTAAAGAATCTAATTATGATCAAACTTTATCATTTTCTCTTTCCCATAAGAAATTCCTGACATCCAAAGGTTTTGATTTTAATCAGATTCCTATACTTCCAAGCACAAAAAATGGAGCTAGTTTATTAAAAGAAAACAAACTAAGGCTATGAAATAAGGTGAAACAAACAGGAAAATAAACAACTGGAAAACAAACTGAATAACAACAAGTTTATTTATGTACAAAGGGTTCCTAGGACTCTGAGTGAAGTAATGTTTGAGACAAAGGCCATTTATAGGAAGACTTTCTTTCAGTCCTTGTAAATCTTGCAATTTATAAGTTGCAGGGCCTAACTTTTCAGTGACTAGGTAAGGGCCAATCCATAAATGTTGGAACTTTGTGTTCTTTCCCTTTTCTGCATGAGGATTATCCCATTTCAAAACTAGGTCTCCTACATCAAAGTTTCTTGTACCATTTTTTTCTCTTGTCGAACCATCTTTTGATGATACCCTAATGTTGGTTGAAATTATCTTTGGCCTTTTGCCGTATCTCCTCCAGTTTTAACAAAGTGTCAATTTGTGCTTGTAAAATTTCACTGTTGGAACCCCTTGAGGCTTGATCTAACTACAAAGATGGGAGCAGAATGTTTGGGGGAAATATATATTCTTTTACATATACTAGAGTATAGGGAGACACTTGTAATAAATTCTTTGGAGTGACCCTATCTTCCCACAATGCATTTGGAATTGCTGAGTGCCGATTTCTTTGATTTTCAATAATGGTTTTCTTTAAAATTTGGATAAGGTTCTTATTTGTCGATTCTGCTAAACCATTTCCCCGAGGATAATGATTAGCGAAGTATTGAAACTTAATTTCCTTTTCATAAGAAAACTCAGTTATTTTAATTTATAATAGATAATAAATAAGATGCATTATAAAAAACAATGGAAATTAGAACTCCAAACCTTGTCATAATGTTCTCTTGCAGGAAGTTAATGACAACATATTTGTTCACTTTATGCAATGGAATCACTTCCACCCATCATGTGAAATAATTGGTAGCTATAAGGATATATCGATGTTGTAATGAATAATTAGGATTGATTTCCCCAATAACATCTATTCCCCACTGTTCAAATGGCTTTGAAATAGTAATAGGTTGTAATGGTCGTACCACTTTTTCCAATTTTTCACCACTCCTCTAACATACATCAGACTTTCTTGCATAGGAATGGGAATATATAAACAAAGTTGGAAAGTAATATCCATCTCTAAGTATCTTGTGAGCCGTGATATCCCCAGAATAATGTCGCCTTGTTGGTCTATCATGTAATTCTTTGACTATTTTGGAGGCATCCTCTCTTTCCAGACATCTGAGCAAAACTCCATCATAATTTTTTCTGAAAAGCACTCCATCCATTATTTGATATGGGGCTAACTTCAACCGAAGTGAGGTTCTCTTCTTGGAGATCCAATGCTTCGGTAGATATCCTTGTTGAATATAGTACACTAGATTTATGTACCAAGATTCGGGAGCAGTGAAGGTAGGACATACATCAATCAAGTTCACTCCAACTTCATTCTACCAATTAGGATATTTATCAGTTTGATTATCTTCTATCAACTTTCAAAACCCTTGACCTTTGATGATGATAGCTGGTTTGAATTCTAGGTCACACTTCTGCAAGGCAATCACCCAATTCCCTCTTTGCTTACCCAATTCCTTTTGCACAAAAATAGACCTAATAGTCGGGTGAGGAACTATGACTTTTGTTCTGTTTTTTAGAATATAGGATCTGAACTATTTTACTGCCTTGAATACTGCATATTCTTGTTTTTCCACAGTTGGGTAATTCAATTCAACCCCTTGTAACCTAGTACTCATGAATGATATTGGGTATTCGTCTGCCAATTCCCCTTTCTATGTAAGCACTGCTGCGAGAGAGTTGTATGAAGCAAAGGAATATGAAATAAAGTCCTTTCCAAAGTCTGGACTCTTCAAAGAAGGTGCCTGAGATATTGTTGTTTTGATATCTTTAAAATAAACTTTCTCAATGTCAATCCACTTGAATTGTACACTTTGCTTCACCATTTGCTAGAAAGGTTTCACAATTTGAGCAAAATCAAGGAAAAAAATTCGAACAAAATTTATTGTGCCCATAAATGTTTGCATTGATTTCCTATTATGGGGCATGGGAATCTGAGTTATAGCCTCAACTCTCTCTTTATCTATTGAGATTTCCTTCTTTGAGATTATGTGTCCTAACAATTTTCCTTCAAGAACTGCAAAGATGCTTTTATTTAGGTTTAGAGATATACCATATTTTCTATAGCGGTCAAAAATTAGTTTCAAGTGAAAAACATGGTATTCTCTTATCTTGGAGAAAAGTGTTACATCATCCAAGTACACTAATACACAATGGCCACTTAAACCTCTTAATGCAATGTCCATAGCCCTTTGAAATGTGGCTCTAGCGTTCATGAGGCCAAAATGCATTTTTCTATAAGCAAATGTTCCCCACTTTGTACTAAATGTTTTCTTTAATCGGTCCTGCTCGGCCACTAACACTTGATTATACCCTGAAAATCTATCTAATAGGGAGAAACTTTCTGAGCCTGAAACCATCTATAAAATATGTTCCATTGGTGGAATCAGATAGTTATCTTTATTTGATGCTCCATTTAAGTTCCTAAATTCAACTAACATCCTTATCTCTCCTGACCCTTTTTTCACTGGCACTAGATTGGCTAACCATTTTGAATGTTGAACCTTGAAAATGATCTTTGCATCCAGTAACTTCTTTACTTCGTTATGTATCAGAGGTTCTAACTTTGGGTGCATCTTTCTAATTTGTTATTGAAAATTTTTTTCTCTTGTTTTGATGGGAATCACATGTTGGATGATGCGAGTGTCATAATTCTTTAGATCTTCATATGTCCAGGTGAATATGTCTTTGTGTTGCTGAAACAACTTGATGAACTTACATCTTTCCCTAGGCGAGTAACATTTTCCCAAACTGACATTTTTTAGGTTCATCTTCTGATCCCAGATTGACCAACTCATGTTTGATTGATGAATTGTTCATCTTCACATTGGTTTGTTTCTGGAATTTACTCTCCAAATCAAACATCCCTTCGAGGTTTCTTACCGCTTTAGGCATGAAATTTCCCTGAATTGCATCTTCATTTTGTAAACCTGAAAAATGTTCTTCTTCATATATTATAGATTCTTTAAAAGGTTTTTCATTTGTCAAAAATTCAATGATTTGTTCATCGTCATTGAACACCCTCAAATTTGTAACATTGTCAGGTACTGATGGCCTAAAAACCAATTCAATAGAATAATTGTTATTGGTTGGCACTAATCTAGATGCGGAAGTAGCTAATAAATCAACTGCAACGTTCTGCAATCTAGGTACTACATTTATATTGACAACATTAAAGTGCATAATCAAATTCCATACCTACAACTGGTATCCCTTAAGATGTGGAGATAAACAATGAATGGTGTTTCTTACTTGTCTGACTACTATCTTGGAATCCCCCAAAAAAATTAAATTTCTAACCTTAAGTTCAATAGATTTCTTCAGGCCCAAGAATAGAGCCTCATATTCAGCAGTGTTATTTGCTCATTCGAACTCTAGTCTACAAGAGAGAAAATGTTTGTTCTTATCTGGATCAATCAGGATGCAACCTGCCCCTGATCCCTCTTGGGTTTTAGAACCATCAGAATACAGAAACCAAAATCTATCATCTAACTCTAACTGGTCAGTATCATATCCTATGTTAGTCACTAAGTTTACTATATTACAATCAATATTATCAGCACATGAGAATTGAAGGAGATCAGACTATGTGTATGATTCACAGTTGACTTATTCAGCCTGGTAGTTCCCTGGTTCGAGTTCCAAATAGTAATTTCCCAGGAATGAAGATGAGAAGTTCACAGGTTCATTCTTCCCTTCTAACTGAGTTACATTATACTTCATGTATGGTTCTCTCAGTATTTTAATTTGGTTTTGAACATTGTTGAATGGTAGTTACATGTGAGACCAGTCAGTTGCAAAGTAACCATTTAGTTTTGTTGACCAGTCCCTACTCAAAATTAATCCATATGCTTCTGGTATATCCACTACCATAGTATCTATAAACTGACAAACTCTGGGATTTGTAGACAAATGAATGAAAACATCTTACATTTCCCTTATGAATTTAACAACAGATCTATCTAGTTGAATTATCAAGATGGGGATGGTATGGGTTGTGCATTAATCACGCATTAATAGACCTTTTACATATTGAAAGTGGCATGCCATTTGATGAAGCCACTGAATCTACCAAACAGTTATGTACATTATGATTAAAAATATCAAATGATAGCAGAAAGGGTAAAGTCTGATATTCAGAATTTCCCCCAATGCTTGCTTCATTTACTTCATCATTAGATTCTATGGCTTTTGGGATACTGCTAGGCTATGGATCAAACACTTTCAGAAGTTTCCTCCTTTGCCGAGGCAAATTACATAGTTCAAACATAGAAATGTTTGTCTTCATTTTCTTAATGTCTTCTATGATATCTTACCCCATTCCCTATTCTTTAGAAATATCTGTTTTATTTGCCAAATTTTCCATAGGCTTATTAATTGTTGTCTTCATTCATTTGTTAACTACTAGGATTTCCTCTTTTATATTTACTGGATTAGATTAGGTGTTGTTTGAGTAGTTCCGATAATTTTCTTCATATTTCTTTAAACTTCTTTACCTTAGGCAATGACAAACTTTCATCCACTACTGAGCCTTTACTTCTAGTCATGACATTTATTGATGACACTTGAATTTACTCAGAAGGTTCATCTTCCCTAAGCCCCAAAGTAGGTGCCCTATCCCATAATACCATAGTCATTTCTTCATTCATTTGTTCTGGCTCATTAGTTTGGGCTTGCTCTTATCCAGAATCTTCCAGCTGGGTATCTAACCATTGGATCATAACCAGAGTCATTGAATTGATCCACTGCAGACAACTTTTCTCATAATGAGGTTCTTGGTGAAAAGTGAAGAAGTGATCCATGCCTACTTTATTACAATTTAAAAAAGAAGAATTATGCATAGGTGGTTGGGATGTCCAATCTCTTCCCTTTTTTTGTAATAAGGGCTGAATGGATTTCTATATGAACTAGTTCCCTTATTCTTTTTCATTTCTACTATTTGTTTGATAATTTTTGCACCATTTTCACCACACTTCCTAGTTCATTAGAGTGTTCTACTTTGGGCTTAGTTAATAGCAAAGGCCTTTTGCTTGTGTTATGTTTCAATTCAAGTTCTAGAGTATGCTTTTCTATACTATCTAGATCTGTCTCTATTTCTTGGCCTCTTCATAGTTTTCTACCAATGTAACTGGTAGTATAATCCCAATTAGATCAGACACCGTTTGGCATGGTAAATCTGTCTGGTTCACGGTTCAGGATACCATAGATTAATTTATTTTATATTTTACTGGTTACGGCCTATTCCACCATTTATATGATTTGTGTTTAAAGAATGATATGCAGGTGCCTAAGCTAAATGCATATCTAATCTAGATCTAAAACTAAACTATTATATCCCTAGACAGGGAGAAAACTTAGAGTTCAGAGTATTAAACTGTAAATGATCTTAAAGGTATAACAGATAGTCATACCAACAAAATGATCACATTCACGATAGAAAGAATACTATAGGTAGCTCTAATATAATCAAACCATTTATTATCCTACCAACCCAGACATTTATACAAACAACATACATTCATGACCAAGGAAATAGTTCCAAGAGGTTAGAAGAATCTCACTATATGATGTGTAGAAGCAAGAAGAAATAGTTCTACAGTATGCATTCCACACATTCCGATTAAAGAGTCTATGCAGGCCCTTTGTTCCAGCAAAATGATCCTTCTTATTAGCAAAGAGGTAGTTTTTTTACAAAAATACTCCAGAATTCTTTCACCAGAAAAATTCCTCTCTATGGTGCTCTGTACCCCTATTTATATTATCTCTATCCATCATCTAGGAGATTCCCAGGCTTCTTACTCTCCCACCTAGATGAATCTAACTCTTTCAAAAACAAACAAATAAAAACAAATTACACAGGCCTTACCCTGATGGAAATACACGCTCTATTTTTCTTGCATCTTTGCATTGCAAAAATCATTTTGTTGGCTCAACAACTAGTCAGGCTACTACACCTCCACGTGTGATGTTTCTTGGTGATCAATCCCATGCTCCTGTGTTTGTTTCATGCTTCTTTATTTCCTGCATCTTTAAACCAATTCTGCGGTCCTTCATCTTAGTAATCTTTGTTCATGTTCTCATTGCAGAATCAACCTGGGTCGTTGATCAAGCTTCTGCCAAGATCTCTGCCTTTGATCTTGGTTGTTGAAATATGTATCCTTTTAACCAATTCCGTGAATTTGAGAAATTTATTTCATTTGCGCAAGTTAAAACAATGGAATTCTTCAGGACCCTAGATCTGTATCTGCCATGAATCTCAGCCATTGAAAGCTGCAACCTTTACCTGATCCCATAATCGCCCACCCTAACTTAGTGAACCACAGTACCTATAATACATAAAGAGAACATCACGAGAGATATATATGATCTGGAAACAACAATATTTTTTCAATGGAAACTATAACTAATTGTCGTACTTTCAATTGCAAGTTTAATGATATGTGTCGTTTATTTAAACATAACAAAAACATGATGATTAGCTCCTTGTTAAGAAAGAAAAATATTTAGTTTAAGTTTTAGGAGAAATATTTCTTAGTTTCCCCAATGATTCAATGTAATAAACAAAATAGAGGTTGGACGACTAAGATCATCTCAAAGATGGATCGGGTTTGACTTGAACAGTTAGATCATGCAACCTTGATAGCTCCTTTATGGCTCCTCCCTTCCAGAAAATTAAAATCGGGTTCGCCAATTTTATCAAGTTAAAATTCTACTTTTTTGCCTCTGCATTTCTGCTTGCTCCCTTCTGGAAAGCATAAAGTGGAAAGCGGGCTTTCCAATGTGTTTGAAATTTAAACTCAATCCTTTCACTTCCACACTTCTGAAAAGAAGAAATCATAAAGCGAATCTCCAACCTTTTCGACGTTAAAATTCTACCTTTGCGAAGGCGGAAATCAGAAAGCAGAAAGTCATTTTTTTAAAAATTAAACTTTTGCTTTTCCTCTTTCACTTTTCCACTTCCGCTTTTCCCTGGTCATTTATTTTATTCTGGATTCATCCTTAGCCGTTGATCTGAGACTAAAGTTGTGGGTTGTGGAATTGCCAAATTACATTCTAACTTTCGAGACTTGGATTTCCATGACAACCTTTCCACCTCGTTGATCTTATGTGGGGAGATTCTAAACCGTCGATCTACGCAAAAGTTAGAAAATGGGATTCGAATCTTTTCATGACCAAAACCTGCATCGTCTGCTTCCTCTTTTTTGCTTCCTCCTTTCCGGAAAGCGGAAATCGAAAACGCCAACATTCATGAGGTTTAAAATTTAACTTTCCTCCTCCGCCTTTCGACTTCCTCCCTTCCAAAAGGAGGAAAGCAGAAAATGAAACGTCAATCTTTCACAAAGTTCAAACCTTAACTTTCTGCTTCTGCCTTTTCCTTTCCACCTTTCTAAGCCGTTCATTTGCGTGGAATCTTTCTAGACCGTTGGATCTTTGTGGAAGTCAGAAATATGGTTTGTAACCTTTTTCATAATAAAAACTTGGCTTCTTTGACTTTTCCCTTCCGCTCCCACCATTTCTTGGCCGTTGGATCTTAAATTAAAAGTGGACTTTCTTGTAAGGCTTGTTTCTTGGTCGCTCCTAAGTACTTTTTACCAGAATCACACTTCAGGATTAGGGAAAAACCTTCTGCTCGAGCTTCTAGGAAAAAATAATTATGCAGGGAGGGATTAACTGAGTTGGGAAACAACAGTAGGCATGATTTTAAAACAAAAAAAGGAAGGAGGGGCCCTAAAATGTAAAATTTTTGGGGAAGCAGTTGTAGCAGCAACACTTTGATAGAGTAGAATTTTATCTTGTTGAAGTGAAAAACTTAAATGAAAAATTAAACAATTGTGGTAAAGATTACAATAAAAGAAACACTTCTCTTATCATTCTTGTAGAACATAAATTTCCATCTTGTTTTGACATGTTCATTCAAACTAGGAACAAAGCTCTTGAATTGTTTCAAAGTACTATGAAACCTACTTTTGATGTTTTTTGTAAAGGGTTTATTAATGATCAACAAAGGTTAATTGTTTTAGGACAACTCTCACCTAATAAATCTCTAATTTCTCATAATCCTAAGAAAAGTTTTCATAATACGAAAGGTTCTTGTTCACATACTTCAAAACCTACTAATAAGTCTGGTAATAATTCTAATGCGCATCATGAAAATAGTAAGAAGAAGAAAGTGTATGATCCTTGTAAGCATTTTGGTAAAACTAATCATCCTGAAAATAATTTCTTTAAATTGAAACATTTAATGTCTAAAGCAAAAAATAAGGTTATGATATGATCCCACATAGCTTTATGTGCATCTGTTGTTTCTTCTAGTAGTTCTTCATCTAATGTGGAATGGATAATGGATTTTGGTGATTCTAAACATATGACTAGTAATGCTTCTTTATTTACATATTATGGCAATAATAAACACATATATTAGAAAGTATCTATAGGGGATGGTAAACAACTTTTCGTAATTGGTTATGGTAATATTAATGTTGCTAATGGTCAATTGGATGATGTTTTTCATGTTGAAAATATGCCCATCAACTTGCTTTCTATTTATCGTGCATGTCAGAAAGGTTATAAATTTGAAGCTTGGCCTGATAAATATGTTATTAAAAATATCAACCATAATTTTCAAGTAGTTTCTTTTGGTTCTGTTGATCATACTGTTGGTTTATATAAAGTTACTGGTTTTAATTCAACTAAAAGATAACCTTTTAATTCCTATGTTGCTCATGCTGATGAACTAAGTAAATTATGGAATGAAATATTAGGTCATTTGAATTATGGTAAAATGAAAATGTTAACTAAAATGGTGCATGGATTACCTCATATTTCGTCTACGAACATTGTTTGTGAAGGTTTTGTTCTTGGTAAACATCATAGAGAAATGTTTGATAAAGGTAAGAATGGTGTGCTAAAGAACATTTGCAATTAATTCATATTGACATTTGTGGTCCTCTTGAAGTTCCTTCTATATCACATGCAGTCTATTTTCTTACCTTTATTGATGACTTTAGTAGAAAATCATGGCTTTATTTTTTGAAACATAAAAGTGAAACCTTTTTTAAAATTTCAACTTTTTAAATCCTTGGTTGAAAATGAATTTGGTAAAAAGATTAAGACCTTAAGAAATGATAATGGGGGATAATTTAGTAGGAAATAATTTGAATATTTTTTTATCTAAACATGGAATTCGACATCAAAATACTGTTCCTTACACACCTCAACAAAATGGACTTGTTGAAAGGAAAACCAAATTTTAGTTAAAATGGCTAGATGTAAGCTTTATTCTAAAGGATTACATAAGAATTTTGGGTTGAATCCATAAGTTGTGCTAACTTTATTTTAAATAGAGTTCCTACAAAATTTGTTAAGCATGTTACACCTGAGGAAAAATGGAACGGTAGAAAATTTGATATTAGTAACTTTAATGTGTTTTGGTGGTGAATGTTGAGCTCATATTCCTGACGAAAAAAGAAAAAAGTTAGTACCCAAATTTTACAAGTGTATATTCATTGGTTATTCTAAGGATTCTAAGGCTTATAGGTTGTTTGATCCTTCTAAACAATGTGTCATAATTAGAAGAGATGTTCAATTTATTGAAATATCTACAATGGCTAAGTTTGTAGAACCTCATCTTACTTTGAATATTCCCTTATCACATATTAATCCTATCTTGGTTACTCCTTCCAGTTCTGTGACTGATCTGAGTTCACCTTCTTCCTCCTCTTCAAGTATTCCAACGAAATGTCTCGAAGATCCTGAAGTGACTGATGTCCCTTCTAACCTTCCTGTTTGGGCTTGGAAAACACTTGAATCTACAGGAAGTGATATCAGAATCCCTTCTGATACTCATAGAACTAGATCTAAATTTTCTCTCATGACCAAATTTTTAGCCACATATGATCCTACTACTTATGCTCAAGCTAAGGGTAAGCCTCATTGGGAACACACTATGACTGATGTGTATGATTCTGTTATGAAGAAAAATACTTGGTCTCTTGTTCCTCTTCCTTCAGGGAAAAAATTAGTTAGTTGTAAATGGGTTTATAAAACTAAATTTACTGTAGAGGATAGATTGAAAAATATAAAGCTAGATTAGTTGCAAAAGGTTTTAATAAACTTGAAGGTATTGATTATAATGAAACTTTTGATCATGTTGCTAAAATGAATACAATAAGAACCATTTTATCTATTACTTCCCAAACTTATCCTCCTCCCACACCTGCTAGTATGTTTCCTTCCTCCACACTCCTCCCATGCCTACTCCACTCCTGCTACTACCTCCATGTAATCCCTACACAAAACCAATTTTTTTAATAAAATAAAATTTTATATAATAATATTAATATTATTACAATAATATTTGTTTTAGATTAAAATTTTATTATTCAAAATCTATAATAACAATAAAAATATAATAAAAATATTTTTAGTAATTAGTATTGTAATTATTAATTTTATTTATTTATATCATTACCCATTAATTTTAATAATTATAATAATAATAATAAGAATAATAATAATTAATCAAGCCTCAACCTCATCACTCCCATAAAGACATAAATTGTCATTTACCCCAGCTACAGACCAAATTTGTGTTTAAGTATATGCCCCTAGTCACCAAAAGCATGGAAGACCTAAATAACCAGCTTGAATAGTTGGAAAAGGAAATCAATACCCTAAAAGATGTCATCACCAAAATCTAATATATCTTAAGAGAAGAAATGAAGAATAACAATGCCACGCTAAAAAAAGAGATCGAAGATTAAATCATCACAGTAATGGAGAACAATTTGGATGCCATGAATGAGGACAAGAATTAAAAACAAGACCAAATCATGAACATGTTACAAACCAAAGTTCTATAAATCGCAACAAACGATAGAATAGTTCAAGCATGTATATCTCCTCATCTCCTGCCTCTGCAACACCACCATCTCCACCTCCCTATAATTCATCAAGTGGCAACCAATATCAACCCCTTATGATATGCCCACCTAGTGCCAAAATATAACTACAAAGTACAATGGGAATGAAGATCAATGTGTATCATGGTTTAATAAAGCCGAAGAATATTTCAGTAGATATAACATTACAACATATGAAGAAAATATAAAATATGAATCCATGCATATAGAAGGTAATACATACAACTATTATATGTGGTGTAAAGGAGATAATTTCGCATACATCTGGAACTTGTTTAAAAATGAATTTATCAAAAGGTTCCAAGGAATTACCGAAAACATATTTTTTTCAAAAATTACCAAGATACAACAAAAGGTAAGCATCGAGGAATTCATGTATTGGTGGGAATCTCTCGACACACGAGTATTTGGATTATCTAGCAAGTTGTTACTTGAAACTTACTTGGGAGCCTTAAACCATATATCCAAAAGAAATTAAAAATGCATGACATACTGACCATGGAAGTAGTAAGGTGTAAGGAAAAAGCAACAGAAACAAATTAAAAGGGATATGCAAATAAAAATTTGAAAGGGGTTATTTACAAAAAAGAGACACAATGTAGATATTACAAAGGAAATTGGTCACCGGGACATGTGTAAAAATCCCCAATTATATTGGAGATCAACCTAAACTTAGAATAAGACACATCCATTAGTTATTCCAACATTGACATAAAAAAATAAGAAAAATAATTGTCGTCGATGTGGCAAAAAATGGATCCCATGTCATAAATGTATATCCAATTATACACCTTACTACAAAATTATAATGGTAAGGAGGTTTAATTTTCCATCGAAGAACATACATTCAATTCTCAAATGGATATAAACTCACCTAAGGTGTCAATAGAAATAATCACAAGCATCCAACAAAAATGTAAAGAAGAAGGTTTACCAATACATAATAACTTTGCTTCCCTGAAAGGAGAAACCCAGTTTCTCACAAGGAAATATATTCCACCTCATTTGAGAAATAATGATAACATTAAAAATGAGAAACCCCTACCCCTTGTGACAAAATAAAAAAAGTTAGAACCAAAGAGGTCACAACATAAATGAACTATTAAGAATAAATACATCACAATTTTAGTTGATTCTCGAAGTACACACAATGTGTTGGATGTCAAAATGGAAAAAAAATTTAATCCTTTTGTATACCTTATGAACAATCTCAAAGTATCAACTATCGATGATCAACACGTGGAAGAACTAGGAAAATTCTATAAGATTCCCTTACATATTCAAGACTTGAATATACAAATCAAATGTTATGCGATGCCGCTCAAAGGAGTAGATATAGTGTTAGTGTTGAAATATTATAACTTAGAATAATATTCTAAATGTATTTTACTGATGTAACCTAGGGATTTTAGGATTTATAATCCTCCCTTGTCCAAACTGGTATATTAGATTATATTTACCTAACTTAGGAGTCATTTAGTTATTATTGGGTCCACTAGTACTATTGGGTCCACTTGTCCTAATGGGGCCACATGTACCAGTCACTGGAGTGTGGGGAACACATATATAGGTTAAATGCAACTGATTGCACATTCATGCATCAGTTTATGCACCTCCGAGACCAATCCCTACAATTTAGGAGCCACTGGGAGTGACGACACCAACCTCCTTCAGTTTTTGGCAGTTGGTGACCAGTCAATTTTAGTTGTACGTCAGTTACATTTAGTTAGATGTCCTCCAGTTCAGTTAGCACCATTCTTTCATGGCTGCATGTGGATAGGATCCTATTCTCACCTACTTCTCACCTACCACATCAGCTAGATTAGTTTAATTGATTATAACTGATTGAGAGACTGAATTAGTCAATTGGAGCTTATCTAGTTAGCTCCGATAGTGATTTAGACACTTCTACTTAGCCATGCATTTAGATTGAGTTGGTGTATTCAAATCCTATCTGTTGGCCTAGGAAAGGGGCATAAGGAAGAATTTTGTGTGCGCAACAAAGGAAGATGTGCTGCACGTGCAACAAAAACAAAGGAAGACTGTGAAGGAAGCAAAGGGCCCGTGTAGGCAGAATAGAGAGGTGCGCGGAGAAGGAAAGGAAAGCACATAAGCGTGCAAGTGATAATGGTTGGAAAGCGACAGATATATAATCTAGATCATGGTCGTTTATGGTGGTGTAAGCCTACATCTACACATGTACGAGAGGATATTTGTAAGTCAGGCCGATAGTGCCTCGTGTCAATTCGTGATCACCATAGCTATAGCCTGAGGGGTGGCTGATGGTGAAATTTAACCAACTGCCGGTATGCAGTCGGCCTAGTGAGGTCATTTAAAATAGTATAAATAGGAGGGATGCAATAGTGAGAAGGTTGGATTCAGTTGGATTGTGTTGGATTTCGTTGGCCTTAGTTGTTTAATCATCCATTGTGATTATGTTCAAGTCATTTTTTCTGTAGTAGCTTTTTCTGTTCAATGGTAATCCAAGGAAGGATGCCATTTTGATGTAACATTGTAGGGATCAGGGAAAATGAGACTCAGGAATATTTGGGTAGTGATAGAGGGGCTGTTGAGCCATGGTTCTGGCTGTTGTGTGTACAGATTGCTAGGAGTAGGTGTAGAGTAGAAAATAAAACCAGAGAGCATGAGAACCTTAAGTCTGATTCTTTAAGACATATTTTAATATTAGTCTGCATCCCACAAACTGCAAGGTGTTGTATCCTTTTCTCATGCCAGATGAAGAGCACCTTGGTGGTTTTTCCTAAATGGGTTTCCACATTATCTCTTGCATCTAAATGAATGATTGATGTGGTGAATGTTTATGTGAATGGTTTTTGTTTGCGTTTTGTATAATGTTAAATATTGCTTACATCTCTGGTGTTATTAGGTAATCAGTAGATGAATGATTGGAAAGGTATCACTGAAATGATGTATCTGTCGGCCTATATGTTTATGTCTTAAGTCGCAACTTGAGTCATGGGTCTGATTGGTATGATTCAGTTGTGCCGCACAAGTTGCGACAGTTGCGAAGTGGAAAGGAAGGTCAAGTTGCTCGTGATGAGATGTATTCGTGCTCAGTCGTGCAAGAATGAATCCTCTGTCCAACCATCCTGTTGCCTTGATTGAGCTCCTTGGCTATGAGCCAAGAGACTATAATCCCTCAACAATCATAGAAACATGGTTCCAATGGTTACCCATCTAAGAGATATCTCAGGTGAGACTGCGCCTGCTTCATAGGTATTGATGACAGGGCTTGCTCTGTCAGGTCGGTATCTTGAGTAGTTGTTGGATCGATGGGCTGTACAGAACTTGGGTCATGCAAGTTAGGAAAAGTGGCCAACAAATGGTTCCGTTGCCGAGACCTTATTGATCAAATTGAGGGAAATGTTGTGGCACCCAACAAAGATGGAGATAGAAGACTGTATAGATTCTAAAATGCTGACATTTGCGCAAGAAGAGAGCACAGGTACACGGTTGAGCACCAAGAAATGGATAAATGAATATATGTACTTTGATATTCATGAGATTTTATTTGCTGAGTTCCCCATTTTACTACAGGAATGGTTACTAAGATTGGTGACTAAACAGAGCAATTTCCAGAGAAGGGAGATTGTTGAGTGGAGCGACCAGTTGGTTCATGAGGTAACTAGTGTAAGTAACTCTGTTTCTAGAGCTATTGATTTTTGGGTTGATAGTATATTACAAGGATATATTACTGAGTTTTCAGGAGATACTATAACCTCATATAGTGAAGCTGAAACAAGTTTTTTCCAAGGACCACGAAGGAGATACTTGTTAGGTATCCATACATGGATAAAATTAATTGCCTATGAGAAGGGTACTTTGCACTTGAGTAGTTGAGACGCATTCCTAGAAGGAGGTTATGTCACAGAAGACCTAGTAAGAACATGGGGAAGGGTATGTTGAAACGTTCCTCAGAAGAACAGAACCTAAACTAGAGGTTAGAGTCCTAAGGAGTGGGAGAAGATTCAGATCAGGAAAGAGAAGGAAAATTGAAAGGGGCCGATGGAATCCTAGTTTGTTCGAAGGAAGCAAACACAAAATTTGGTCGTGCGAAGATGAAGGGTCTTGTGACGAAGAGGAGGACTACAACTTGATGTCAGAAGGACTTGAAGATTCAGAGGAATTTGACGAGACATCGGGATCAGAGCACAACTACATAACACCAACAATATCACCTGAAACAAGATCTAGAGTTTCATCCCCTGAAAGGACCACTAATACGGATAGCACTAGCCTTGGAACTAGTGCGCAAGGAGGTACACTCCCTTTGCACCCTGTCCCGGAAGATGCTAGTGCCAACTCAATGGATGAGACAAACGTCCAGTTGACTACATTTAATGGAAATGGAATGGAAGACCCAGAACAACATTGGTTCCTCTGTGAAGCCATTTGGATGGAACATTTAGTCCATAGTGCAGACATAAACAAGGCACAGATGATCATGACCTTGAGGGGTCACGCGCTAGAATGGTTCATGAAGTTCTGTGCCGCACTAGATGGAACACCGCAGAATAACCTTGAGGAGATCCGAGCTGCAATGATCTCTGAGTTCGGGAAACCTAAATCAGAGTCATAGTGTATTACCGAAATCAAAGAGATCAAACAATATCTAGCAGAAACAGTATGGGATTTTGACCAATGGCTTAAAACACTAATGGAATAAGTAAGATTCCAAATGTCTGATGTACAACATAAAGAGTGGTTTATTGCTATGCTGCTACCACACATCCAAGGGCTGCTGATGTAGTAGAATATTGAATCCTATACATAAGCACTAGAGCTGGCAATGAAGTTAGAAGCCTCGCCCATTGGAGACGGTGCTGCTAGAATGGTGTAGATCCAGTCACAGCTTACCAACCTAACAATACAACTTCAAGATATCAACAAGGGTAAAGAAGCATAAGAAGACTTGTGGTGCACAAAATGTAGGATAGGCGAACACACTAAGGATAATTGTCTGACCTTCCTAAACTATGTCGCGTCAGGTGCACTTAACCCATTAAACAACCATGGGATACCATGGTGTCATATATGCCAGTCAAGAGGCCACCGCGATGAGGAATGTTTATATTTGCAAAAAGTTGTAAGTACCCCTGCAAACCTATTTTGTAAATTTTGTAAATCAGTAGGACATGACGAAAAATACTGTAGAGCATACCAACTCTTGAAATAAAATACAATTGACACATACTTAATGAAAAATGAGGGGTTCGCTCAGGATGAATAGGCACAAGCCTTGTATCAAACTGCACAGTTCCCACCTAATCAGTATCAACCATAGTATGCACTTTAGCAGCCATACACGCAGCAAAACCCCTATCAGCAACACTATCAGCAGAACCACTACCCACCACAGCAACTACACTTGCAGGGAAGGGGTGGTGGAAACTTCAGAGTACGAGGTGGAGGAGGAGGAGGATTTGGCAAAGGAAGAGGTCCAGTTACATGTTATAACTGTGGACAACTGGGTCACTTTTCCAGATATTGTTTAGAGCCTGTCAAAACCTGTTCATATTGTAAGGGACAGGACCATAATGTCAAACAATGTCCTCAGCTGATCACAAAGTGGCAAGCAAGATATATTTCTGCACCTAACCCTCCACCAAACCCGAACCCAAATACCAATGTCCATATGATCATGGATGAACTGCGAGACCTGAACATCATTGTCATAACTCGAGGAGGTGTGACGATTGGAGAAGACCAAGATATCCCATAAGAACAACCGCAACCACAAGTGAGGCCAGCTGCATAGAAAAAAGGAGCCACTAACCATCCAGAAACAGAAATAAATATTTTGGGAGGTGCAATCAGAATTCATAAACCCAGAAGTACCATCGACCCCTACGGAATTCTGGGACATGCCTGAACGGTTCCAGCATGTATTGCAGAAGAATGCCCCACCAAAGGTTAGTAAACTAAGAACCTTTCTATCCATTTGTTTAACACTAATGCAAGACAAAGATGCTATTGCAGAGCTGCAAGAAATGATAAATGAGATTACTATAGAGCCACAAATGGAGAATAAAGTTAACCAAGTACAGAAGAAATGTAAAACCAACCATGAATTGAGGATGAATGCGCTGATAGGTAACTATGACATGGACTATATCATCTTAGATCTGGTCTCAAATCTCAATATTCTGATGCGACAAACTTGGGAAAGTATGGGCAAGCCGCACTTGGACTGGTCTCCTATCCAGTTGTGAATTTCCAATTAGGTGAAGGTCCTACCCATTGGCCGGCTGAGAAATGTAACTGTTGATGTCGAAGGATTGTGCACATCTATAGACTTTGAGGTCAATAACATTGTAGATGACATGAACCCTTACCCTGCATTGCTAGGAATAGACTAGGCCATAGACAATCAGACCATCATCAATTTCAAGAAAATGATTCTCTCATTTGAAAATGAGGAAATGAGGGTAGTATTGCCCATTGATCCATTTGAGGGACAAAGATATGTCGAGCCTGTCTATAATGAGGGGTAGGCTGACTATCTCGACCAGATCTACAATGTTACAGCTATGCAGGAAGATTAAACCAGTCCAACAACAGATGGAAACCTGAGTTGGAAATGCTCAAGTTCATGTACATTTGATTCAGGAGAGGCTTTAGAGAATTGGAAAAATAGATTACACGAAGTCTCTATGAGAAGGTGCGCAAGAGTTACAAGGTCTGTGCAACGGGTGGATACTAAGTCAACAGAATTAACCACCTATGAGAGTTTCATATACACCTTGGATATGACACCTAAGACCTGCTATACATCTGAGGGGTTGTGACAAGGACCCCAATAAGTTGTGCATACAGTTGTAATTGCCAACAAACAACCCCCAACGGAGGTTGCGCTTTAGAAGGAAGAAAGAAGTATAAGTGCTCAGTTTTCCCAGCCCATGAAAATCACACAAGTGCATATTGGATCATCAAGGAACCCATACCTCACCAATGTCCAAAATTATTTCGCATACTAAAGCAGTTGCAAAAATAGTAGATCTCCTACAGGAGTACCAAAGCCTATTCCCTACCAACTGCTTGGGAAGGAGGGGAATAGTGGGAGATTTTGAGGGGATGAAAATACCCTTGCGACTAAGGACTAAACCAATTCATCAGTAGCAACCAGCACGTTATGATCAATATATCAGGTTGAATCCATCTAAAGAAGGAAGACTTGTCCTACAATATGACAATAGAGTATTCAAGCAACTAGGCAAGTGGAAGACACAGTGGTTAGGGCCATATAGAATCACACACATTCTTGATATGGACGTAGGAAAACCCCAGAAGATTCAATGGTACCCATGTCACGAGTATGGTGAACAGCAGTTTCCTGAAACCATACTATGACACACATAAAAAAGGGTCCAAAAGATGTAACCCAATATGTTGCAGGATTGCGATAGAAACAACATAAAAGCACGAGCAATAGACCACACAAAAATCCAAGTCATCACACAACATCAAGCAAGGGGAATGAATTGCGGAAAACCCAAGAAGAATTAAGACGTGGAAAAAGAAGGCAAGAAGCGGGAATGAAAGGCTAGCTAGCATTAAAACAACAAATCTCTAACAAGGATGCGGGCAGCTATGATAGCTACATGACATTAATTTAGCACAATGCGAGGAACAGGGCAGCATACTTTTTAATCCCACTACCCATCCTTGCAATAACTGCCATAACTAGCCTGACAGGTATAACCCAAAAATCCAATCATAGAAATTAATAAGGAAGCGTTGGAAATAACAACTCAAGGAATTGATTCGACTTTGACGTCCTCTCAAATGATGATTGAAGGATGCCAAGGGCTGAGTAGATATTTTACTTCTCCATTAAGCAGCTGTTATACATACTAAGCACCAGAGTTGAGCCATTGCAGAGATAAACCTTGTAGTCCCTATTCAATTACGCTGACACCCATTATAATTAACATTCGCTGACACCCATTATAATTAACATTCCTAGTGAGAGTGAGGCATCAGAAGCTACTGTCATCTCTGGTTGCCCCATTTCTGAGGAAGTAGAAATACAGTCAGGTGAGGTCACCAACCGCAGCAGCCACCAGAGATCGAATCAATGGAAAGAACATGAAAGAAACAAAGCATACAAGATGGTCATGCTACTATTCCAACTCCTAGGTCATATGCTATCCCAAACCCAGTTCAAAGAATACCAGTTGCTCCAGGACCACAACAAGCAGCTATGGCACTTGACAGAGAGCTGAGGAAGCCTAGTGAGACGCATCCGAGAGAGGTGTCTACATGACCACCATCGAAGCAGAGGAAACATAAGGCTCCGATCGCTCCAGAAGAGCGAGGAAAGACACCTACTGGTGAGCAAGCAGAATATGTTAGAAGTGAAAGCTCGCTACCATGGACAGAGCCAGAGGTAGAGTGGGGTGACATAAATTTCCCTTCTTACATTTGGCCAAGAAGAGTTGATGTAGTGGAGGAAGATCTTCCAAAGAAGGCGGTAACTACTCTGGTAGCACCATGGATCCCTATCAGCATGACCTTGCTGCATGACATACTGCCTGATTTGGCTGTTGTTGCAGCTGCAACAATTTCCCAAAATTCCAAAAAAATTTAGGACCCTCCTTTTATTTGGATTAGTGTGATTCTCTTCTTTGATTTGGTCTAAGAACTTTTCAGAAGGACTTTTCTAAGGCTTGGGTTGATCTACTGCTTGTTTTAATTCCTCCTCTGATGCTGAAGCAATCTAGTATTTGATTAGACTTTATCGCTGCCTTTGGATGCACTTTCAGTTTGTTCAATTGGGGACCTGTTTGGTTAAAGCTTCCGCCGTTGCAGCTGAATAGTGAGTCTTAATTTAAATTTTTCTCCTGATATGATTGGTCTAATCGGCTCGTTTTTCGGTTTGAATCGGAAGAATTTGTCGCTTCTTTCTCCGCCGTTGCAGAAAAATAGCAAGTCGTGATTTTGACTTTCTTTCCGATACATTGGTTTTAATCGGCTGCCCTTTGGTTTTGCATCGGAGCCATTGTGACTTCTTCTCCTGCCGTTGAGGATGGATATTCGGTTTGACTTCGATTGTTTTTCCGATTTCTTTGTTTTACGACGAATGATTTTTGGTTTTGCATTGGAAGTTTTTATGATTATTTCCTCCGCCATTGCGGACAGCAAACCGTTAACTCTTATGATTCTTGTTGGTTTCCGATTCCTGCTTATGTATCCTTGTTGACCCCGTAAGTCTTGGGCTCCCGCCGTTGCGGCTATGAAAGCTATTTCGCTTCCACCATTGCGGCTGCCAAGGTCATTAGCCTTCCGATGTCTAGCCATTGGTTTCCTGATTCAAACTTTTCTCCCATTTTGGATAGATTTATCTTTCGCGGCTCCGCCGTTGCGGCTATCATTTCACTATGGTCCCGAGGGGTTTTTCTTCTGAGGTTTCGTTACGGTTATCCCCGTGGACGGTTTTATGTTTTTGCCTGCCGCCGTTGCGGAGGGATTTATACTTTCAGCCTCTGATTAGAAAGCTTTTCGACGTCCGATCTTTTGCGCGCCCGTGGTGGTTGACTATATATATGGGGTCGAAGGGTTATTTTTCTATTATTATTTTCAACTCCCATTTCGACTATCGCAAGCTGTCAAGATCTTGCTATCGCGCTCACACGGTCCCTCATTCCCAGTACACGCATTCCAGGTGTCTCCACCATGGAGCCTGATAGACCTCTCCACGCCGGTTACACATCAGTTCCAGGTAGGCTTCGTTTTCCTTTCCCTTCCCGTTGAGCGTTTGGTGGTTATGCTTGCTATGGTGGTTTGTTTTCTCGTCCGTTTACTCAACCCCATAATTGCATATATATTTTGAGGATTGCGTATCGTAGTAGGCCGTGGGGTGGGGCATTTTAACCTCAGAGTAGTTTTTTGACCGCGGTTGTTTGTGTGCAACCTCGCGCGTAGTGGATGGGGGTTTGGTGTAGGCGGCCGTTACACCGTCTGCACCAAGCTACCCTGTGTGTGATGATGGGTTTGTAGGGGGAGAGTTTTGTGGTTTTTTTGTAGCATTTTGGTGGTTTCCCTTTGTTGAGATTTTCATATTTCCTGAACCCTAGCCTTTCTTCCTACGCAGTCCCGTTCAACCCAATTCGTGATCAGTGTCAAACCTGGGCCAGGGAAGAAGGTGTACCACTGCTCTTAGCTTGTTGACCCTAAGTGCGTAAGCGTGGCATTGTTGATAAAACCCGTGTAGCTACTGTCTTTCTTGCACAGCGAAACGACCATGGCTTGTGCAGAGAGCCGAGACTTGTTGCACATTAATGTAGATTTATTGCCATCTTGAATATGATTGATAGAATTGTTTAATATCCTACAGCAGTGGTAGATTGCACATTTTACTATATATGACTTGTTTTCCATCATGCTAGATATAAACAAAGTCACTGAACACTGCCCATTGGGTTTAATAATTCTATTGGTCAGGTCATTTCAGTCTATACATGCATATACTTGCTTCAATTATTGATTGCTATCATGTTAAAACATAGAAGAAACCGCACACTATACATTGATGTATACAGGTTTTCCACTCAGCCATAAGGGCTTAATGTTATAATTTTATGGCAGGAAGAGATCACCATGTTAAAGAGACAAAAGAATAAGGCCCCTGTGGTCGAGGAAGAGCCAGAAGTAGAAGTTGTAACTAAGACAGAATACATATACGAGGACACGAAGTGCATTTCTGGCATTGAACCTGAATACCAGTGGGGGGAAATCTATAGACTGATCACCCGAAGAGAAGTTCCTGACATGGGATTAGAAGAAGAGTCCATATATGCAAACATTGAAAGATCCTCATTGATGAAGATCACCACCAGACCCGAGTTATTGCCATGCGCTAAAGTAATCGGTTGGATTCTGCCTCGGGAAGATGTCACAACAATGATCCTGGAGGATGTTAACAAACAGGGCTATGCTGCATACAGCCCCGGATATGTTTCCCTGGCCTACCACTTGCCATAAGCCCAAGTGTTCCTATCTGATGACTGGTTAAACAACATTAGAATGGACTTGGTAGAAACCATGAAAAGAATGATGTTGACTGGAAAACATTTCAGGACCAGAGTAACAGAAGAATACGATACTGCAAGTTTAAGAGATCCATACAGATTCACAGCCTTGATGCTCAACAGAATATTTGGAAGAGCTCATGGCAGGTTTTTCAAACTAGAATGGATACCTATCATTTTTTATGTTGCAACCCAGGGGACAATTTTCAACTGGGCTAACCTTGTCTCAAACAGTCTCTCTGCTTGCTTGGCCTCAGCCTTGGGAGGAGAAGCCCAGAAAAGGTCTGAATTTTATATGAGTTCAATACTTATAGACTGTATATTATGCAACCAGCCTTTCCCTGATCTCAGGTGCATCTGGGACAGGGAAAGAATGCCTGTCTATGCTTCTTACAAACCATTGTGGGCACATAAATATCATAGCCATTACAGGGAAATATGTGAACACCTCCTTATGCCTCTATACACAATCATTTTCCTGAAGGAGTGTGATTGCATGTCAGAAGGGGCGATGGAAGTGATTGAGGATTATGCAGACTACTATTTGACCAAAAATGGCATGTACTTCAGGATGTTTGGAGGTTCGAGAGCTCCTTCCCTGCTGCCCAAATACGTAACTGATTTCATTATCCACAAGGAGGCAGTCAGACAAGTGTTCCTGGATGGAATAGGCAGCTTCCTGTTCGAACATAAGAAGACTGTTTATCCTCCATTGCCCTTCAAACTAGGAAGTTACAGGTTCACTAGGGTGAAACAAGCTGATGAATTTGTAGAAGAGCTGCAGAGGTTCCACTTTGGTGAGATGCCCTATCACAAAAATGACTCCCAAGGTAAAGTTGCAGAACATTGTAAAGAAAACAAGGTGCATTTTGAGTATACCCACCATTTTGATAGGGAAGAGTCTGTCTTCCGAAATGCCCCGAACATGACAGCACTGAAGAGAAGATTCAAGAAAAATATCACCACCAAAGGTGGGAAGGGGGATGAATAGGCTAAGGCTGGGGAAGAAGCAAAGAGAAGAAAAGAGGAAGCCCAGAGATTGGAACATGAAGCTACAGGGTGGCTGTGCAACAAAGAGGAAGGGAAAAGAAAAGCTGCCCAGGAAGCAGCTGAGAAAGCCCCAGAAGTAGCTAAAGAAGTAGAAGAAGCAGCTAGAGAAGAAGCTGAAGAAGCTAAGAGAAAGATCGATGAGGAGCTAAAAAAGTAGGAAGCAGAGAGGTTGAAGCTGACACAGACTGAGAAAGAACAGTCAGCTTCTAAGATAGCTGGAGGGCAGACCCAGGAGAAGGAAAACCCAGAAGTTCGGGACCCAAAAGTGCCTGCTGCCAGCACACCTATGGTCCCCACCCTCAAGCTAGTTCCTTTTGTTCAGAAAAAAGGGAGAAGAAATGCCTGACTTCAACACTGTTTTCTATGATCGAGCAACAAAAAGGATAATAAAGAGAACAGAGAGTAAAGTTGAGGTGGAAGGTCTGCCTGGTAAAATGATAACGGATACGGCTGTTATGTTAGGAACAGACCAAGATCCAAGATTCACCCTGAGGGCCGGGGCTGCACTAATCAACACCTCAGAGGATAACATGGGTAAGGTAATGAATGACTTGGAGCAGTCCCAGAAGTCCTCTGCTCAGTTAAAAAATACACTGAGGAAAGAAAGAGAAGAAAGCAATAGGCTGAAGCGGAAGTATGAAGACGTGTAGAGGGAGATAAAGGATTCTAAGGCTGAATTGCAGGCCCTCCAAGTAGAAATACAGGTCAGAGAAACAACACAAGAATCCCTGGAGAAAATACAGAAAGAATATCAAGAACTGAAGATAGAAAAGGAACGGATGTAGGAGAAGGTGGAAGAGCTAGAAGAGCAGCAAAATATTATCTTACAGGCCAGTGAGATGCACTCTGAAGAGTAGAAAGAGAAACATCAAGAGAATATTTCTTCTCTGATAGCTGCTCTGGAGGAAGCAAGGGACCAGCAGGTTAACCTCTAGCCATTCAAAGAACATGTCTTGGCCCAAAAATCCAAGATGCTACAACTACAGACTGTTGTTGAAGAGGAGAGATGTAGAGTGCTGCAGATCGATGGCCGATTGGAAGAGATATTGGAAACTACATCTTACTTTGTGGATAGATCTCAGGACATCCTAGTGGTCCTGACTGCAAGAATGGCGAGGTTGGAAAGTAGTGAAGAATCTCCACCAGAGATGCCATCAAAAGATAAGCAAGCCCTCAAGAGGGATTACGACTTAGTAGAATTTGCTATTAACACCGTAGAAGATTTCAAGAAGGTAGTCAAGAAGACAAAGGGAGCCTATACAGAATTTTTTAGGAGAGTCCTCATTACATACAATCGGTGCCAGGTAGAAGCCGAGCAGAGGCTAGATGATTTTCCAGACCATAATTCATTTGTGGAGATGTTGCAGAAAAGACATCAGGATGAAGAAGGAAGAATGCAACACATTAAGGCCATTGATGACCAGATTCTGAGAAACGAAGTAGGCCATTTGGCCGTTAGTGTGCAGCTTTTGGAAGATCAGCTTCGGTTAAGTGCAGCCTGAGTGGAGGCTATAAGGAACCAGGCTAAAAAATTTGAAATCAACATTTAGTTTTTGCAACCCTGTGCATTTGAGGGCATTGCCTCTGATGCTGCGGTATGGAAGAAGTTTCTAGATGCCCAAGTGGGACCCTCCTCATGAAGGATCGGTCATTATTGTAATTTGTGACTATTTTTGTAAAACATTTAAGAAAAGTATAACGTTGGGAAATGAGGGGTTGGGAAGCCCAAAGGTCACTTTGGGCAGCCCAACAGTCTCACCCTTTTTGTATAAATGTAATAGACTAAGAGGGAAAAAGGGGCTTTTTCCCAGTTAGACTAGAAAGCGATATTGTAAGAAGAATTATTTCTCTTTGCAATGAAGAAATATGGTTTGCCTGTTGGAGAAAGATTGGTGGAATGTCCAAATGTTATGCTGTGGATGGCTGAAAGATGAACTATTTTGTTTTCCAGTTTTTGTCCATTAACCGTGAGATTGTTCTAACCCTTTGAACCTATGTTCTTGTTTAAATGATTTCTGGTTTATTTTGTGGAATGACCACCATGAGTGATGTATGCGGTTCATAAAACAATTGGCTATCTGGTTGTTGAAATATCTTTAATCGTTCATGCATTGTAGAAAGAAATATCAGCTAACTGTAGTTTCTCTTTATATTGCATGTACAATACACATTACTCACAAATAATTTACAATTTGGCTCCCCGGGGATAGATAGATAGATAGGTAGTTAGTTCATTTTGTTGTTAAATATGTGATTTAGATGCAGGTGAGTCTAAGACGAGAGGTAAGAACCTGCGCATCACATTGTGACTGCTCCTGGCATATGAATCATCCTGCATTGTTAGTTAGGTATATGCATCTCATACATTAAGTCAAAAAATACAAAAACACGGTGGACCGGGCCGCAACCGGTAAAACCTTTGTTTCTGTTACTTGACCTACGGTAGCCGGACCGCAAACCGGATGGATTTCCTATACCAAACAGTCAACGGGCTAGTTGGGAACATTGACTGGGGAGAATCCCTTTCTATTGTTGCCTGCGAATTTCCAGCCCGCAACAGTTCTAGCGCTAGAAGGAGGGCCGCCAGTGCATGGCTGGCCGTGGAACATATTTCCCAAGATTACCTTACCATCAGATGTTTTGAGGCTTTCAACCTGACCCAAGTACTTACAGGTTCCAGTTATACCTTTGAAGTAAGAAATCCTGTTCTCACCCTACGTTGCTTTTTACTCAGACTTTGTTCTTGTACCTATGCCTATGGCTGGCATAAATGCAAATCAGCCCAACCCTCCGCTAGCATGGAAAGCTAGAACCCTTTTGAACCTCACACCTCCATTGCATAAATTACCTCAAGCTTTCGATAAGCTGCTGCTGAAGTTTGACCCTGAGGAAAGGATTGCTGTAGATGACCACTTACAAAGTTTCTAGTTGGCGGTAGAAGGTTTAAGGGCTGGGGAGTATGAAGATGTTGTCTGTATATTATTTCCTCATACCTTGAAAGGGGCAGCTGCTTCATGGTATTTTGCTCTACTTGCAAACTCTATTCCTAATTGGGACACCTTCGAAAGGGTTTTCAGAAGTAAATACACAGCCCAAAAAATGCATGCCTCATTGATGAAAGTTCTTGGTTTGTTAAGGAAAGAGAAGAATGAGAAGGTACATATTTTCACTCAAAGATTTTCAATATACCTAAAGAACTTTTCTGAAGCTGACAGACCCTCAGACAAGGTCTTAATTGAATATTATACCTTAGCCCTAGGACCTGAGTTGGCCATGTTTTCCAAGATGAAAGCCAAACCTACATTGGTAGAGACTTATGAAGAGGCTGAAAGGGTAGAGGCTGAAAGGGAAAGTGTAGAAGATTATCCTGATTTACCTGGAGAGAAAACTACCAATAGAAGAATGTTATTGTTGTCTAGACCTAAAGAGGAACAATCACATGATTATCAAGGAATGCTGAAAATGATGCAGAATATATCCAATAGAATAATAGATCTGGAGTAAGGGAGGGAAGCTCAGAAAACTCACAAACCCTACTACCAAAAAAGAGAGTATAGCAACCAATGGAAAATAACTCCCCCAAATTTACCATCAGTAAACATAACAGAAGTAGGGGGTGATAATTTCTGCACTTTTCACCAACAACCTCATTCGGAAAATAAGTGCCCTCAATGGTTGAATTCAATGACATTGGTTATGAATCAGCTGCTAGATTCTAAATTAACCAAGGACAGTGGCCAAGAGGAAAAGGAAAACCAGACTATGGAGAAACAAGATAATGACACTATGTTTTCATGGAACGGTATCTCGCTGTTTGACACGGAAGAGAGTGCTCCCAAAACTGAATGCACACCTACATCAACAGAAGACAATACCATAATTTCGAAGATTACAAATCTACAGGAGAATGTCAAGAGATAGGTAGAAGTGAAAGTTGAGGACAAAACACATAGAGCCAATACCCTCAACCAAGAGGCAAATCCAATCACTGAAACTATCAAACCTATGGAAGATCAGATAGGTGTTAGTGAGGAAAACTCTAATGATACCAAAGAGCTTGAAGAGGACATGCCTACTCAAAACCAACTAGGAGAAGAAGACATAGAACCAGGTTGGGAAGAGAAAGATGATACCCCACCTTTTCTTTTGACCCTAGAAATGCTGAATCATAATGTGCATAATTGCTTAGTAGATTCTGGATCAGCGGTGAATGTTATGCCACTGGAGATTTGCAAAAAGATTAATGGACAGCCAGAGTCCACATTCTATGAATTAATGCAATTAGACAGCACAGATGTCAAAGTAGTGGGAGAAATGAAAAATGTCGTCATTCGCTTGTCTGCAAGCAACACAATTTGCCAATTTATCGACATCACTGTGGCTGACATACCTAGTGGATATGGGCTTATTCTGAACAGAGATTGGTCTGCCAGGTTAAAAGGCTATTTTTCTTCGGATTGGTCTCATCTATTATTGCCTCTCAAGGGTACCCCAAATAAGATTAAGATTTCGAGAGAGCCTTATATGAAGTATACTGTCACTAAGCTAGGGGAAGGAAATGAATCTGCTGATTCTGTCCTGGGAAACTATCTGACTGAGTGTAAGCTAAGACATCATACCTCAAGCAAGGCCAGTTCTATGATTGACACTCAGCCTGGGCTCCTTCAACTTCCTCAGGCTGTAAGAGATGATTATAGAATTGTAGACATGTGTTCAGTTTCAAAAATAGCACAACTAGATCATGGATAGATAGCTCGTGTCTATAATTCTAACCCACCCCTTAAATTCCCAGGATTAAAGATTTTCAGGAGTGGGCAATAAATTTTCTTTTCTTTTGCTTTATACATAAATAAATTGATGTGGTTTTTTTTCAATAATTGATGCTTTTTCTTTTGATTATTTGATTTGATGGTGTTTTCTTTTACTGCTTTGTTAGAATTTCTTTTGGTTTTGAATAAAGAGGCAAAATTTTGGTGCAATGGAAACATGAGGGTTCTTAGTTAACTAAAATCTTGAGCAAAGACTGGGCTTTAAACATAGAATGTCTTCTAGTAGCAGTGTTCCTAACTGGGCATGCATTCATTGAAGTCTTACTTAACCCCTGTAAATAACTCATAAGTAAAAGAGGTTTGGAATACTATTTCAGGGCTCCATCCATTTCACATCTTAAATGTCCAAGGGGGTGACAGCGCAAGACCCATGGAAAGGAAGCAGGGTAAACAGTATATCATATATAAATGATCCCATGCCATAATTTCAGAAAAGCAAAAATCTATCAAGAGTCGAAACTCCTAAAAAAAAAAAAAACAAGACACATCGAAGAAAAGCATCAAAAGCATAAGTACTGAATTGCCAAAAGATCCTCTCCGTCCGTGAGCTGAAACATGAAATACACCTCTCACACAAAAGGACACTATGGGATAGAGGATCCTGAATTAAAATTTAGTAAGAAAGGCAAATGGAGGTCTCACAAGAACTAAAGTTCAAATAGCACAAAAGTGCAAGTGGCATGGGAATGAGGAACAAAAGGATAATGTTGTTTACTATCTGTTACAATCCCGTGGTGTCCAAGCCTGAAGCTACCTAAGGACAGGTAAAATAAACCTCATTTATTAGGCCTCAAAAGAGTTATTTAGACTTGCAATATTTCTGATGTTACCATTTCCCAAAGAATGGACTACTTCTCAATGATTTAAATGCATAGGTTGACCATCTTAGGAATACAAACATCTAGAAGATTTCAACTTTATTCGGACAGTATTGCACTAGGAAGGAGTTAATTCAGAAATCTGGGGTTCACTAGGTAGTCGCCAATTTTTGCAGCTGCAACAATTTCCCAAAATTCCAAAAAAATTTAGGACCCTCCTTTTATTTGGATTAGTGTGATTCTCTTCTTTGATTTGGTCTAAGAACTTTTCAGAAGGACTTTTATAAGGCTTGGGTTGATCTACTACTTGTTTTAATTCCTCCTCTGATGCTGAAGCAATCTAGTATTTGATCAGACTTTATCGCTGCCTTTGGATGCACTTTCAATTTTTTCAATCAGGGACCTATTTGGTTAAATATTCCACCGTTGCGGCCGAATAGTGAGTCTTAACATAATTTTTTCTCTCGATATGATTGGTCTAATCGGCTGGTTTTTCGGTTTGAATCGGAAGAATTTGTCGTTTCTTTCTCCGCCGTTGCGGAAAAATAGCAAGTTGTGATTTTGACTTTCTTTCTGATACATTGGTTTTAATTGGCTGCCCTTTGGTTTTGCATCAAAGCCATTGTGACTTCTTCTCCCGCCGTTGCGGATGGATATTCGGTTTGACTTCGCTTGTTTTTCCGATTTCTTTGTTTTACGACGGATGCTTTTTGGTTTTGCATCGGAAGTTTTTATGATTATTTCCTCCGCCGTTGCAAACAGCAAACCGTTAGCTCTTCCGATTCCTGTTGGTTTCCGATTCCTGCTTATGTATCCTCGTTGACCCCATAAGTCTCGGGCTCCCGCCGTTGCGGCTGTGAAAGCTGTTTCACTTCCGCCGTTGCGGCTGCCGAGGTCATTAGCCTTCCGATGTCTAGCCGTTGGTTTCCCAATTCAAACTTTTCTCCCATTTCAGATAGTTTTATCTTTCGCGGCTCCGCCGTTGCAGCTATCATTTCACTATGGGCCCGAGGGGTTTTTCTTTCGAGGTTTCGTTACGGTTATCCCCACAGATAGTTTTATGTTTTGGCCTGTAGTCGTTGTGGAGGGAGTTATGCTTTCAACCTCTGATTAGAAATCTTTCTGATGTCCGATCTTTTGCGTGCCCATGGTGGTTGACTATATATATGGGGTTGAAGGGTTATTTTTCTATTATTATTTTCAGCTGCCGTTTCGACTGTCGCAAGCTGTCAATATTGTGCTGTCGCGCTTGCCCGGTCCCTCGTTCCCAGTACACGCAGTCTAGGCGTCTCCACTGTGGATCCTGACAGACCTCTCCACATCGGTTACACATCAGTGCCAGGTAGGCTTCGTTTTCCTTTCCCTTCCCGTTGAGCGTTTGGTGGTTATGCTTGCTACGGTGGTTTGTTTTCCCATCCGTTTACTCAACCCTGTAATTGCATATATATTTTGAGGATTGCGTATCATAGTAGGCTATGGGGTGGGGCATTTTAACTGCAGAGTAGTTTTTTGACTGCGGTTGTTTGTGTGCAACCTCGCGTGTAGTGGATGGGGGTTTGGTGTAGGCGGCCGTTATGCCGTCTGCACCAAGCTACCCTATGTGTGATGATGGATTTGTAGGGGGAGAGTTTTGTGGTTTTTCTGTAGCATTTTGGTGGTTGCCCTTTGTTGAGGTTTTCATATTTCCGAAACCCTAGCCTTTCTGCCTATGCAGTCCTGCACAACCCAATTCGTGATCAGTGTCAAACCTGGGCTGGGGAAGAAGGTGTACGACTGCTCTTAGCTTGTTGACCCTAAGTGCGTAAGCGTGGCGTTGTTGATAAAACCCGTGTAGCTACTATCTTTCCCGCAGATCAAAATGACCATGGCGTGCACAGAGAACCGAGACTTGTTGCACATTAATGTAGATTTATTGCCATCTTGAATATGATTGATAGAATTGTTTAATATCCTACAGTAGTGGTAGATTGCACATTTTACTATATATGACTTATTTTCCATCATGCTAGATATAAACAAAGTCATTGAACACTGCCCATTGGGTTTAATAATTCTGTTGGTCAGGTCATTTCAGTCTATACATGCATATACTTGCTTCATTGATTGATTGCTATCATGTTAAAACATAGAAGAAACCGCACACTGTACATTGATGTATACAAGTTTGACACTCAGCCATAAGGGCTTAATGTTACAATTTTATGGCAGGAAGAGCTCACCATGTCAAAGAGACAAAAGAGGAAGGCCCCTGTGGTCGAGGAAGAGCTAGAAGTAGAAGTTGTAACTAAGACATAATACATATATCAGGACACGAAGTGCATTTCTGGAATTGAACCTGAATACCAGTGGGGGGAAATCTATAGACTGATCACCCGAAGAGAAGTTCCCGACATGGGATTAGAAGAAGAGTCCATATATGCAAACATTGAAAGATCCTCACTGATGAAGATCTCCACCAGACCCGAGTTATTCCCGTGCGCTGAAGTAATCGGTTGGATTCTGCCCTGGGCATATTTCACAACAATGATCCCGGAGGATGTTAACAAATAGGGCTATGCTGCATACAGCTCTGGATATGTTGCCATGGCCTACCACTTGCCAGAATCCCAAGTGTTCCTATCTGATGACTGGTTAAACAACATTAGAATGGACTTGGTAGAAACCATGAAAAGAATGATGTTGACTGGAAAACATTTCAGGACCAGAGTAACAGGAGAATATGATACTGCAATTTTAAGAGATCCATACAAATTCATAGCCTTGATGCTCAACAGAATATTTGGAAGAGCTCATGGCAGGTTTTTCAAACTAGAATGGATACCTATCATTTTTTATGTTGCAACCCAAGGGACAATTTTCAACTGGGCCAACCTTGTCTCAAACAGTCTCTCTGCTTGCTTGGCCTCATCCTTGTGAGGAGAATCCCAGAAAAGGTCTGAATTTTATATGAGTTCAATAATTATAGACTGTATATTATGCAACCAGCCTTTCACTGGTCTCAAGTGCATCTGGGACAGGGAAAGAATGCCTGTCTATGCTGCTTACAAACCATTATGGGCACATAAATATCATAGCCATTACAAGGAAATCTGTGAACACCTCCTTATTGCTCTATACACACTCATTTTCCTGAAGGAGTGTGATTGCATGTTAGAAGGGGCGATGCAAGTGATTGAGGATTATGCAGACTACTATTTGACCAAAAATGGCATGTACTTCAGGATGTTTGGAGGTTCGAGCGCTCCTTCCCTGCTGCCCAAATACACAACTGATTTCATTATCCACAAGGAGGCAGTCAGACAAGTGTTCCTGGATGGAATAGGTAGCTTCTTGTTTGAACATAAGAAGACTGCTTATCCTCCCTTGCCCTTCAAACTAGGAAGTTACAGTTTCACTAGGGTGAAACAAGCTGATGAATTTGTAGAAGAGCTGCAGAGGTTCCACTTTGGTGAGATGCCCTATCACAGAAATGACTCCCAAGGTAAAGTTGCAGAACATTGTAAAGAAAACAAGGTGCATTTTGAGTATACCCACCATTTTGATAGGGAAGAGCCTGTCTTTCGAAATGCCCCGAACATGACAGCATTGAAGAGAGGATTCAAGAAAAATATCACCACCAAAGGTGGGAAGGGGCATGAACAGGCTAAGGCTGAGGAGGAAGTAAAGAGAAGAAAAGAGGAAGCCCAGAGATTGGCACAGGAAGCTGCAGGGTGGTTGCACAACAAAGAGGAAGGGAAAAGAAAAGTTGCCCAGGAAGCAGCTAAGAAAGCCCAGGAAGTAGCTAAAGAAGTAGAAGAAGCAGCTAGAGAAGCAGCTGAAGAAGCGAAGAGAAAGCTCGATGAGGAGCTACAAAAGCAGGAAGCAGAGAAGTTGAAGCTGACACAGACTGAGACAGAACGGTTAGATTCTGAGATAGCCGGAGGGCAGACCCAGGAGAAGGAAAACCCAGAAGTTCGGGACCCACAAATGCCTGCTGCCAGCACACCTATGGTCCCCACCCTCAAGCTAGTTCCTTTTGTTCAGAAAAAGGGAGAAGAAATCCCTGACTTCAACACTGTTTTCTATGATTGAGCAACAAAAAGGATAATAAAGAGAAAAGAGAGGAAATTTGAGGCGAAAGGTCTGCCTAGTAAAATGATAATGGATACAGCTGTTATGTTAGGAATAGACCAAGATCCAAGATTCACCCTGAGGGCCGGGGCTGCACTAATCAATGCCTCAGAGGATAACATGGGTAAGGTAATGAATGACTTGGAGCAGTCCCAAAAGTCCTTTGCTTAGTTAAAAAATACACTGAGGAAAGAATGAGAAGAAAGCAATAGGCTGAAGTGGAAGTATGAAGACATGCAGAGGGAGATAAAGGCTTCTAAGGCTGAATTGCAGGCCCTCCAAGTAGAAAGACAGGTTAGAGAAACAACACAAGAATTCCTGGAGAAAATACAGAAAGAATATCAAGAACTGAAGATAGAAAAGGAACAGCTGCAGGAGAAGGTGGAAGAGCAGGAAGAGCAGCAAAAGATTATCTTACAGGCCAGTGAGATGCACTCCGAAGAGTAGAAAGAGAAACATCAAGAGTAGATTTCTTCTCTGACAGCTACTCTGGAGGAAGCAAGGGAGCAGCAGGTTAACCTCTAGCCATTCAAAGAGCATGTCTTGGCCCAAAAATCCAAGATGCTACAACTACAGACTACTGTTGAAGAGGAGAGATGTAGAGTGCTGCAGATCGATGGCCGATTGGAAGAGATCTTGGAAACTGCATCTTACTTTGTGGACAGATCTCAGGACATCCTAGAGGTCCTGACTGCAAGAATGGTGAGGTTGGAAAGCAATGAAGAAACTCCAGTAGAGCTGCCATCAAAAGATAAGCAATCCCTCAAGCGGGATTACGAATTAATATAATTTGCTATTAACACCGCAGAGGATTTCAAGAAGGCAGTCAAGAAGACAAAGGGATCCTGTACGGAATTTTTTAGGAGAGTCCTCATTACATACAACTGGTGCCAGGTAGAAGCCAAGAAGAGGCTAGATGATTTTCCAGACCACAATTCATTTGTGGAGATGTTGCAGAAAAGACATCAGGATGAAGAAGGAAGAATGCAACACATTAAGGCCATTGATGACCAGATTCTGAGAAACGAAGTAGGCCATTCAGCCATTAGTGTGCAGCTTTTGGAAGACCAGCTTCGGTTAAGCATAGCCTGAGTGGAGGCTATAAGGAACCAAGCTAAAAAATTTGAAATCAACATTCATTTTTTGGAACCCTGCGCATTTAAGGGCATTTCCTTTGATGCTGCGGCATGGAAGAAGTTTCTAGATGCCCAAGTGGGACCCTCCTCATGAAGGATCGGTCATTATTGTAATTTGTAACTATTTTTGTAAAACATTTAAGAAAAGTATAACGTTGGGAAATGAGGGGTTGGGAAGCCCAAAGGTCACTTTGGGTAGCCCAACAGTCTCACCCTTTTTTTATAAATGTAATAGACTAAGAGGGAAAAAGGGGCTTTTTCCCAGTTAGATTAGAAAGCGATATTGTAAGAAGAACTATTTCTCTTTGCAATGAAGAAATATGGTTTTCCTATTGGAGAAAGATTGGTGGAATGTCCAAATGTTATGCTGTGGATGGTTGAAAGATGAACTATTTTGTTTTCCAGTTTTTGTCCATTAACCGTGAGATCATTCTAACCCTTTGAACCTATGTTCTTGTTTAAATGATTTCTGGTTTATTTTGTGGAATGACCACCATGAGTAATGTATGTGGTTCATAAAACAATTGGCTATCTGGTTGTTGAAATATCTTTAATAATTCATGCATTGTAGAAAGAAATATTAGCTAACTGTAGTTTCTCTTTATATTGCATGTACAATACACATTACTCACAAATAATTTACAATCTGGCTCCCCAGGGATAGATAGATAGATAGTTAGTTAGTTCATTTCGTTGCTGCATATGTGATTTAGATGCAGGTGAGTCTAAGACGAGAGGTAAGAACCTACGCATCACGTTGTGACTGCTCTCGGCATCCAAATCATCCTGCATTGTTAGTTAGGTATATGCATCTCATAGATTAAGTCAAAAAATACAAAAACACGGTGGACCGGGCTGCAACTGGTAAAACCTTTGTTTCTGTTACTTGACCTACGGTAGCTGGACAGCAAACTGGACGGATTCCCTATACCAAACATTCAATGGGCTAGTTGGGAACGTTGACTGGGGAGAATCCCTTTCTGTTGCTGCCTACGAATTTCTAGGCCTCAACAGTTCTGGCACTAGAAGGAGGGCTGCCAGTGCATGGCTGGCCGTGGAACATATTTCCCAAGATTACCTTACCAGTAGATGTTTTGAGGCTTTCAACCTAACCCAAGTACTTACAGGTTCCGGTTATACCTTTGAAGTAAGAAATCCTGTTCTCACCCTACGTTGCTCTTTACTCAGACTTTGTTCTTGTACCTGTGCCTATGGATGGCATAAATGCAAATCAGCCCAACCCTCTGCTGACATGGAAAGCTAGAACCCCTTTGAACCTCACACCTCCATTGCATAATTTACCTCAAGCTTTTGATAAGATGCTGCCAAAGTTTGACCCTGAGGAAAGGATTGCTATAGATGACCACTTACAAAGTTTCTATTTGGCAGTAGAAGGTTTAAGGGCTGGGGAGTATGAAGATGTTGTCTGTAGATTATTTCCTCATACCTTGAAAGGGGCAGCTGCTTCATGGTATTTTGTTGTACCTGCAAACTCTATTCCTGATTGGGACACCTTCGAAAGGGTTTTCAGAAGTAAATACACAGCCCAAAAAATGCATGCCTCATTGATGAAAGGTCTTGGTTTGTTAAGGAAAGAGAACAATGAGAAGGTACGTAGTTTCACTCAAAGATTTTCAATATACCTAAAGAACTTTTCTGAAGCTGACAGACCCTCAGACAAGGTCTTAATTGAATATTATACCTCAGCCCTAGGACCTGAGTTGGCCATGTTTTCCAAGATGAAAGCCAAACCTACATTGGTAGAGACTTATGAAGAGGTAGAAAGGGAAAGTGTAGAAGATTATCCTGATTTACCTGGAGAGAAAACTACCAATAGAAGAATGTTATTGCTGTCTAGACCTAAAGAGGAACAATGACATGATTATCAAGGAATACTGAAAATGATGCAGAATCTATCGAACAGAATAATAGATCTGGAGAAAGGGAGGGTAGCTCAGAAAAATCACAAACCCTACTACCAAAAAAGAGAGGATAGCAACCAATGGAAAATACCTCCCCCAAATTTACCATTGGTCTCCCAAATGAAGGCTCCCAAATGAAGGCAAAGATCTTGTGCCGTACCTAGCTAAGCACGACACTAAAACCATCAAGTAGAAGCATAACCTTCAGTGAGCGGGACTGGGCTACTTACTGAGGCCCATCTAGGACAAAAGTGTGCGCATTGCCACAAAATCCTATCCTGCAAGATATTCGATAAAATGATGCCTACGCAATGTTCAGTAGTAGAGGTGGAACTTGAAAACTTATGTGCACTAGGAGGAAGATTCAACTGGTCACGGTACTTGCTAAATGCACTTATTGATGATGCAATGCTGGCTCAACACAAAGAAGACCACAAATTCCACTATTCCTGGCTACTAATATTGATTTCATTCACTGTTTGGGCTGACCCCCCAGACTATATACAAATGGATGTCCCACTAGCTTTCTTGGGTGCAAGATACTAGAATATATGGGAAGATAAGGTGGACAGTGATCACCAAAAAGATAACAACATTGATTTCCTTATGCATGCAAAGGTGCTGCGTGAGGTCGTCTGACAGTCCCACGGTATCTGCGCCACAACTGTACCTAGGTATGTCACATTCATCAAGTTTCAAGCCGATGTGCATGATATAACCCTTCTTCCAACAAATGACCTGCTCCAACAGCTACACCATGCAAGCTTCATGATGACAAATGAGGATGTGGATGCAATTATTAATCTTTGACTGGAAGAAGAATGGTGTGACCTACTAGCAAAGTCGCTTCCTGAAGAGCAGGACATAGAGGAACCACTGCTCCACCAAGTTAATGGTGAAGAGCACGAAGGAGACGATACCCAAGATGATCCCTTACAAGAACACATCGAGGATGATGATGATATGGATGAGTCAAATCATCATCCATCAGAACACCAGGAAGTTCAAGACCAGGCATAAGAATAGATGCAGGTACAGTAGGAAGAGGGCTAATCGTCACAGAAGAAACATAAAGCCAACAGAACGATGAACAAAACATATTAACTAAATATTATCTACAAGAACTTGCCAACATTGTTTCTAAGGTTGTGCAATATAACCTCGCCAGTTTGAAGATGCAGGAAGTAAAAATTTCTACCTAAGTGGAGGGCCATCTCAATAAGTTGATTGAGGCTAGTCAGGATGTCAAAGCTACAATCGAGGGTGAGACATATGGTGTTGAACCTAGTATCCCACTGGTTACACCAGTGCTAGTGCCACCAATTAAAGTGGTGATTTAGAGGAACCTTCTACAGGTAAACACACAGGAAAGCATAGGTCCTGATGATAACAGTGCGCAGATAGATTTCTCCAAGCTCGCCTTGGAGGAAGTTTATAACATTCAGCAAGGAGCCGCGATAGAAATTCAGCTAAGGGAAAATGTTGTTGCTTACCAATCAACAAAACAACAAAAGAAGGCCAAGCTGCGCAAGGCCCTATTAAAGGAAAAAGAGCAGGAACACATCACCCTCCTTGTTGAGAAAGAGCAGGAAATACTGGAACGCAACTAGAACTGCGTCACACGGGTGGATTCTATCAAGAATGGCATTGTAGCATTTCCTCCAGGGGTAGGACAAGAAGATGATGACTCCCTAGATAAATTCATTGGGCTCGCGAAGATCACACAGGATCTTCGACAGCAAGTGGAAGATCTGCAAGCCCGACAGATGCCAAGCACACCCCTAGAGGTGCTTGTGGAAAGAAGAAAAGTAGCATTTGAAGTTGTTGAGAAAATAAGAGAAGCTGAAGCACTCTGCATCAAGGCCATAGATGTTGTTGCGACCATCTAGGGAGAACTACTTGAAGATGACACAACTGAGAAAATAAGGCAAACTGCATGAGAGGCAGATGATAAAATTAGTGTTGCAAAGGCAGAAATGTGGAAGTTGCCCCTCCAATAGAAGGTCATTAAAAATGCAGAGATCAAAAGGCTGCAACAGGAAATGCAGACCCTTCGTGAACACAAAAAATATAGGGAAGACGAGGTTGAGGCCTTCCAGTTGGAAGTTAAGTAGCTCATAGACCATACTCATCCAGTATAATAGAAAATTCAAGGCATAATGCAATCGATCGAGGCAGACTCGTTGGAACATGTCCATTCCGACCATGTGGAGTAGTTGGCCATGCAAGCAAAGGAAGGTGTGGAGGAAGTTGCCAAGGTTGAAATAATGGTGCAAAAATTCCAAGACAAGGTCCATACTACTGCGTAGACTGAGTCGATGCCAGTAGATTAAAATAGTGCAAGAAATTAAGGTTCAAGGCACGCAGCCAAAGCAAAAAAAATAAAAATTGAACCAACAAGGAAGGCATCCATAGCGCAGCATGTGCGGAAAGATGAGGTGGTACCAAAGGAAGAAGTTGCATAGAAATAATAGTGCACTTAAACCACTACCAAACCATATATGAGAGAATGGCAGGAGGTCCCAGACAGTTGGAAAGCCATGGCAGCCTGTTAAATGCATCAAGATTCCACAAAGATTTAACGCTTGTGACAAGATAGCAACTCAGGCGCATCAGGTGTGAGAAACTCTGTAATGGTGACCATCCAGCTCATCAACACTCAATCATGACTGTCAGTATAGGGAAGTGACAACGTCGGTAATCATAACAAATAAGAAGAAAATTTGGTACACCCGATGAAGGTCTTGTCATAACAATGCACCTGGATAATCCTACACGACAGATGATCCGATGCTCCTCCTATATTATCAGGGGGACCCTACAGGAAGCATACATCACTTGACAGTGTTGCTTGAGCACCAGTTATAGTTACAAATGGGTTGGGGAGTGTCGTGGCGAGTTGCCTTGTGGGCTAAAGCACTTGCTGCAGTCTTTAGTATGTTAGGTATATCCAAAGATGGGAATAATAAAGATGATAGTAGTCTGCAAGTTAATTCAACCCAACTAGAAGTATCTTGTGAAGTCATCCTTAGATATTAGTAGATCAATAGATTAGCAGTCCTAATGGTGGCACTTGAATGAACTCTGGTAGGGACCAGAGTTCTTTCCCAATTTGACAAACTCTGTGGGGTAAGAACCAGGGTCCCTTCCGTCTTTCACAAAGTTTGCAGGCTTGGAAAACGGGCTTATCTTCCAACAATCCAAGCAGGATCTCTAGGTGTCAACGGACTGGGGAAGGGCCAAAGGGCCAGTTACAGCTTTTACTCTATGCTACTCTGGTGAAATTCGTCAAAGTTTGGTGACTTATTCACCTTGACCACCCTTGCTTGTAGGGATTTTCTGGTTTTCAGTATGGACAAGTCTTCAATTCCATATCTATATCAGGAAGGGTGGTGCAGAGACATATGAAGAAAATATGAAATCGAGGAAGAACAGCAAGAGAACAAACCACAACAAGCATGCACAAAACTCCAGGAGCCTGAGAATGGTGGAAGAAACAAGGCCACTTGGATTGCTATGTTGGAATGGGACACTAGCCGCCCTTGGTGAAATTGGAGGTGGACTATGATAAGATGATGAAAGAGTCCCAGATCAAATACAACATTATTGTTCATTGCGAGGTTGGTCCCAATAAGAAGTGCAGAGATTACTTTGTTGTCCCAAGCAAACTTGGAACTTGAACCCTCCATTATGAGTCTCTTGACGGTGACAAGAAAAAAGTTGTATCGGTCTGATAACCTCACAAAGAATCCAAGTATGGAAAGAAGCTGTGGTGTAGAAATCATAAAAAAAAAACACACACACACACACATAAGAAACAAGGTGTGCAAGCTAGGAGATAGAAGAAGCTGTGCAAGAAAAAAAAATTGCAAAAGGTACCGCACCGAGTGTGCCTCCTCATATATCCTTTGCTTCGTGGCTTGGGACGAGCCACATGTGAGTGTTGGGGGCCTGTTGGCCCGGGAAAGGGGCATAAGGAAGAAGTTCACACGTGCAACCGAGGAAGATGTGCCGTGTGCACAACAGAAACAAAGGAATACTGCAAAGGAAGCAAAGGCCCTGCGCAGGCAGAATAGAGAGGTGTGCAACGAAGGAAAGGCAAGCGCAGGAGCACACAAGTGATAATAGCCAGAAAGAGATAGATACAGGATCCATATCATGGTCATTTATGGTGATGTAAGCCTACATCCACACACATAAGAGAGGATATTTGTAAGCCAGGCCGTTAGTGCCTCATGTCAAGTCATAATCACCAGAGTTGTATCCTGAGGATTGGCTGATGGTGACAGTTAACCGACTGCCAGTATGCAGCCTGCCTTGTGGGGTCATGTAAAATAGTATAAATAGGAGGGATGCAATGGTGAGAAGGTTGGCTTCAGTTGGCTTGTGTTGGCTTTCATTGGCCTTAGTTTTTTTATCATCCATTGTGATTATGTTTAAGTCAATTTTTCTGTAGTAGCTTTGTCTATTTAGTGGTAATCCAAGGCAGGATGCCATTTTGATGTAATGTTGTAGGGATCAGGGAAAAGGAGACTCAAGAAGAGTCGGGTAGCAATAGAGGGGTTTTTGAGCCGTGGATATGGCTTCTATGTGCGCAGACCTCTAGGAGTAGGTGTAGAGTAGAAGAGAAAACCAGAGAGCACGAGAACCTTAAGTTTGAGTCTTAAAGACATATTTTAAGATCATTCTGCATCCTGCAGACTGCAAGGTGCTATATCCTTTTCTCATGCTAGATGAAGAGCACCTTGGTGGTTTTTCCTACATGGGTTTCCACGTTATCTCTTGCATCTGAATGAATGATTGATGTGGTGAATTTTTATGTGAATGGTTGTTGTTTGCATTCTGTATAATGTTAAATATTGCTTACATCTTTGGTGTTATTAAGTAATTAGTAGATGAATGATTGGAAAGGTATCACTGAAATGATGTATCTATCGGCCTGTATGTTTCTGTCTTGAGTCGTGACTTGAGTCGTGGGCCTGATTGGTATGAGTCAGTTGTGCCAGTTGCAAAGAGGAAAGGAAGGTCAAGTTGCGTGTGATGACATGTATTCGTGCTCAGTCGTGCAAGGAAGAATCCTCTATCTAGCCATCCTGTTGCCTTTGTTAAGCTCCTTGGATGTGAGCCAAGAGACTATAATCCCTTGACAATCATGGAAACATGATTCCAACGGTTACCCATCTAAGAGATATCTCAGGTGATACTGCGCTTGCTTCACAGGCGTTGCCGATGGGGCTTGCTTTGTCGGGCCGATATATTGGGTAGTTGTTGGATCGATGGGCTGCATAGAACCTGGGTCATATAAGTTAGGAAAAGTGGTCAACACTATCCACATGATTCAAATTCCATTATTTCTAACATTGTTGTATACTGCTAGGATTAATGAATTTTATATTGTAATTATACTGAGAAATACTTGTATGTTTCCTGCGAGATTTGTTTTGTTCAGTGGGTATTATTCATTCCTCTTACATTGCATAATAATTAAAATATAATGGAACTCATTTCCTAAAGATCAATGAAACATTAATTTTAATATGGTATCAGATCCTCCTTAGGAAATCTTCGAGTCTTTCCACTCTCCATTGTACACCAGAAGAAGCTGGGTTTCCACAGAAGTCCCGCAAAGAGTTCCTTGCTAACTCTGGATTCAATTAGAGTGGCAATGTGAGCATGATGGACCCTGAAAAAGTGTATGTGTCGAGAGGGAAGGATTGATTCTGACATAGTGCAAATTGGTTTTGTTTCTACGGTATTTTCTTACAGGTTCTATGTAGCTTGATTGAAGAAATTTCCTGATCAGAAGGAGAATTGATGGAGAATCAATATTTCTTACCCTAGATCCTAACACCCTTCCACTATGTTGATTGGAGGGAAGATATGCAGGTCTCCTTATGCAATGTTGGCATGTATAGGATGAACATGGGCCGAGAGATTGAACATCATCATACTGCTGAGAAGAACAAGTTCTTGAACCGGTTGGATGGAGCCTTTGGATTCTTTTGTGCTCACATCTCTAGAGACCTCCTCTTTCATCTTGAGGGATTAAATACTCCCAAAGAAGCTTTGGAGAAGCTCGAATTCTTGTTTGGAAATCAAGATGAGCTTCAGGGACACATTTTAGAGAATGAGCTAATATCATTGTAGCCCATCAGTTTTGAGACCAAACAACAATTGTTTACTAAATTTAGGTCTCTTGCACTACAATTTAAGCGGTGTGTAATAGAGAGAAAGGATGAGTAGCTTGTGCTCTTCATACTCAGCAAACTTGGTTTTGAGTATTTTGTATTTGTCTCTACCTTCCATTCTAGAAGAGGTTCCATTCCTTATTGGAAGATGCCTTCACTTGATGGATTTGTCAAATCCTTAATACATGAGAAAGAAAATTTGGTCCAGATGGGAGTCCTCCAAACTTCCAAGAACCAAACTCTTTTGATGATAGACTCTACCAATGTGAAATCTAAAGGGAGGCACAAGGGAAAGGAGACTAAAGCATCTAATTTGAAACCAAACTAGATTCAGAAGTCTTTCGAAGGAGCTTCGGGCTCCAAGAAGAAGAAAACGCTTGAAAATACAAAGTATCCTTATTGTATGAGGGTTTTTCATCCTGAAATCCATTATGTGAAGAAGAAAATCGATCGGCTGTCTACCCTCCTTGAACATAAAAAAATTGCTCTTCCACATGGAGCAACGAAGTCTGATGCTAGACCATAGACATAAGATCATGAGAGGTGACATGCCTTGAAGGCTATCCTTACTCAATTTACATCCTATTTGATTTATTCTGGAGCATCCAACCACATGGTTTCCTCCAAGTAATCTTTCTCTACCCTCACACTATCAAGAGGACCAATTATTCACATGGGAGATGACTTCCAAGTTCCAACAACAGGAGGAGGTTTAGTTAAAATTCAGCATGGTGAGTTCATAAATGTTCTTTATGTTCCCTCCCTTGTAGTTAATTTGTTGTCTGTTTATCAAATGACCCATACAATATCTCCCAAGAGAGTCACATTCTATTTTGACTCAGTTGAAATCACATAAAAATCTATTGGAAGACTCATAGCAAAAGGTATTGCTAATCATGCCACTAAGGCTTATGAGTTCTCACATTTTTGCTTGTCTCACCTCCTATAGCTCTATTGACTCATGCTAATAACACTAGTAAGATATGGCATGAGATATTTGGGCATATCAATTTCAAATATCTCCAGCAACTCCACAATGATAAAATGGTTGAAGGATTTCCTCTCATCCAAACTTCTGATGGAGTTTTTCCTGGTTGCTTGGTAGGTAAGCATCCAGAGAAGAGGTATGAAGTTGGGAAAGTAGATAGGGATGCCTCTATACTTGATTTGGTACATATTGATGTGGAAGGACCAATGTCCACAATATCAATTAATGGTTGCAGGTATTTCCTTACTTTTATTGATGATTGTTCAAAGTTCTGCTGGATATACTTCATGAAACATAAATAAAAAGTTTTTGAAAATTTTAAAGTTTTTAAAGCTATGGTTGAGAATAGTTTCAGGAAAAAGCTCAAGTCCATAAGATATGATAAAGGAGGAGAGTACATTATAAGAGAGTTCCAACATTATTGTGAATCCGAGGGATTCGAATGGAACACTCAGTTCCATACACACCACATCATAATGGTGTGGCTTAGAGGAAAAATAGATTATTGAAGGAGATGGTAACATGTCTTCTCCATGCCGAGAATATTCCTCCTTCTCTTTGGGAAGAAACTTTAAATTGTGCTTCATACTTGCAGAATAGAGTGCCTCATAAATTAGTGGTTGGGGTCACTCCATTTGAAGCACTGCATGGGTATAATCCCAATGTCTCTCACTTGAGATTTTTTGGTTCCAAAGCTTGGGCTAGAATACCCATTGATAAGAGAAATGCCTTCAAAGCACAAAGTAGTGAATGCATTCTACTGGGATATGCAGAAGATGAAAATGAATACAAGATGATGGAGGTTGCAACTAGGAAATTCTTCATTGAGCAATGTGTTTCGTTTGAAGAAGATCGGTTGTGTGATCCACCACCATATGAAGTACAAGAAGGTATAACCACTCTTCCACTACCTTTTGAATATGATGATTTGTTACATGTTTCAGATTCAGATGAAGAGGATCAATATCATTATGATATTGGTATTGAGGCTGAACCTTGTGAGATTCTAGATCCAGATACAAAAACCATTCCAAACCAAAGGCCTAATCCTAGATGGGATGAAAATATCATTGATGTAGCTGGGGATGGTGCTAGGAATCTAGAAGGAAAAAGGAGAGCTAGGTCCTAGTATTATAATGAGCATGTTTCTCTCTCTCTCACATATTCGCTCCCTACTGAGTGGTGTAAGAAGGTTCCAAGAAAGTGCTATCTGATGATAGAGAATGACCACTAATTTGGCCCACAAAAGAAGAAATTTGATCATTATTTTCCTCTTCCAGCAAGAAGAAACACACACTACATCGATCAGTTCAGAAGGAAATTGAGAGGTTCACATGCATAGCTTTAGGATGATGCTGCACAGAATAACCATACTGCTGCGTAGTCTTGCAAATTGCAGCAGAGTCTTGGAAAGTTATTTTCTAAGGAGGAATCTTCTTTTCTTATAAAGATAGCTTGTATTTTCATGTTCCTGCTTATTTTGAGGAGGGTTTTTTCCCATGAGGTTTTCCCCTATTTCCTTGGTTTATTAAGCATCATTTTTAAATTCTTTTATATTTGTATATGGGTGACTTCTGGCCTTATTTTCGGGGCCCAGAGTTTTCCAAGTTAGGATTTTGGGAAGTGTTAGGATTTATAATCCTCCCTTGTCCAAATTGGTCTATTAGATTATATTTTCCTAACTTATTAGTCATTTAGTTATTATTGGGTCCACTAGTACCATTGGGTCCACTTGTCCTAAGGGGGCCATATGTACCAGTCACTAGAGTGTGGGGAACACAGATAGAGGCTAACTGCAACTGATTGCACATTCATGCATCAGTTTATGCGCCTCCTAGACCAATCCATACAATTTAGGAGCCACTGGGAGTGTTGGCACCAACCTCCTTCAGTTGTTTCTAGTTGGTGACTAGTCAAGCTTAGTTATGCTTCAGTTACATTTAGTTATATGTCCTCTAGTTTAGTTAGATTCAGTCTTGCATGGATGCATGCACTAGTACAAAATGAGGAATCAGCTACTACGTGACTAAAAATTCTAGTCACCACATGTTTTTCAAGTGATTTAGTACTAAATATGAGCAATTTTGATTGACCCAACTATAAACGACTAAAATTAATGAATAATTTAGTCACCAGTTAACAAATATGACTAGATAATAAGTGTCAGGGTTAAAAATGACTAACATAAACAACCAATTTAGTCACGACATAAAAAATAACTAGCTAGAAGAATATGAATCAGCCATTTATGTTAGTCATTTTTTATTGTCACTCCAACAATGGAAAATTGCAATTTTGGAGATGAAGTATTACAATTTACTAAATTTTGCATTGCATATAGATTCTCTCTAAATTTATTTGCAATGTTAAAATTTAGTAAATTGTAATCTTGTAGATGGATTTGTGTCACAAAGGGTATTCGATGAATTAATCCTAATTAACATAACCCATAAGATAATTTGTGCAGGATAAGTACAAGAACATGCTAACCATATTTCTACGTTAAATATCCCTAAACATTTTGTATACCTTATAAGATTAATAAAGTGGGATCTAGACCACCCAAGTGAGGCCTAGTACTACTGTATAATGCTTACTTTAAGGAGGCTATGGATATGTTTGATAACATATCAATACATTTTCTATAGTGTTGATCAGCATACTTGACCACTCTTGCCTCTAGTAGTAGCCTTAGCACCAACTCTCTGGCCTCAGTTTCATTTACGTTGATCTTATGCATCAGAAGCATAAGGTGCGGGACTTGAGATAGAGTGTCATCTTATGACACAACATTTTATGAGTCCACTACTATTGTGCAAAATAATGAAGCTGTCTAGGGGGTGGTTTTTAATCCTATTCACAAATTCTCCCCTCAGGACTAGAAAGATACCAAGAATCTCACTATTTCTTAGTGCTTGAGGGTGAGGAAAAATAAATTTCCATTGTGTTACAAAATACCTGTCATGGAAGGGAAACTTTTGAAATGCCAATAGGAAATTTATGTAGCAAAAATATATACTTGGTGCAAGAATAATATATGAGAAGGAAAAAGAGGCTCCTGGGAAACTTAGAAAACTGTTGTTGAAGTTGTGATTTTTGAAAAACATCAGTACTACAAGGCTTGCACTTGTTTCTTTCCTTGACTAACTGTGTTTCACAAAATTCTTGTGCAGCTAAAGAATAGATGAAAATCACAGCCACTAAAGGTTCAAGCCTCATTCAGATGTTTGTGGTTTAGCACGTTTTGATGGGATAATTATTATGTTCATCCAGTTTTTCACATGCCATGTATTTTTTTCCACATTAACACTCCTCTTTTAATAGTCAACATGTACAACAATTACAAAACATAACTAGTTTATAAAGCATTATCTACATAAAAAAATTAAAAATTAAAAATTGGCTTGAAATACAAATTCTTAGATTGATATTATAGCATCCTCCCTCAAATTGAAACTAATATTATTCACAAGTTCAATTATATCTTATAAGTCATTTTTAACTTAAAGATATGGTTTTTATTATCATTACTGAAGTCATCTTACTATCATTTTCGAATTGTAGGTTGAAATTTTTTTTCCAATAAGTTATCTTATCTAACGAAAATATTTAATTTAATATATATATATATATATATATATATAATCCTTAAATTTTCAAGTTTTAAAGTTTTTCAGTCTATTTATACTATCTTGCATCTTACTCTCACAAAAGTGTTCACCATTTTAATTTCCATTCTGACATATTGCTAATAGTCCAGATGCAATTGGAACAGTAAAATATTGTTTCTATAGGAAAATCCAACATAAATAGGATAGAAACTCCATAAATGGGTAAATATATGAATAATAGATAAGTGATGATATTACATTTACAATGATGGATCTTATATAATCCCATCATTCCTTTACTAATATGCATGTCTTTTGGTTTAATTAATTAATTAATAATTAGTATTAATATTGACGATATTATATATGTAATGTTATATTTTTATTTATATAACATTTTCTTTCCCTTAGAGAAGCTTTGTCCTCAAAGCTTAGAGAAGACATGGCTTGCGTTTGATTTTTTTCTTGAATGTTATCTCTCGATATTTTGTGTTTAGTCATTGCGACATTTGATGAAATGAGACGATATGAGTTACAAATTCTGCAGAAGAATTGCAGCATTGTCTCTAATGTGGTCCATCCCAAATCTATTTTTATCGAAGCTATTTGATCATTTTGTGGGATGGGTCTTCTTGTTTGTTTTCTGTATTTTGATTTGATGTCCTTGCACATTTAACCTTATCTCTCGTCTATGTGTGTTCATTTTGACCTTGTCGTTGGTCAAAAGGACATTTATATTTGGGGTGTTGATACGGATTTTTTGTTGTTTTTTCTTCTGCTGGATTAACTTATTTTTTAACTATATTGATGACTGGATTTGTATTTGCTTCTTTTTCCTCAACTTCATTTTTTGAGCCCAAAGGTTTTAATGTCCTTTCCTAAATGTTCGCCAACTTGCTTCCGAGTAAATTTTTATTATTCTTAAGATTCTTGATCGTTTCTTCTTGCGATTTCACATTGTCTTTAAAATCTAATAGTTTCTTTTGCATATCTCAATTTTCCTCTTCTAATTGGTGATTGCATTGAAACTTATCCTTTTCCTTCTTGATTTGCAGAAGTAATTTCTGGTTATGATCTCTTAGATGATAGATCTCTCCTTTTTTACCTCCAATAACCTTGTTAAAATCATTATGTATCGTTTGTGTTGATTTCTCGTTCCCATGTGACAACATCTTTGATATTTCTTTGAAGTCTTCAGATAATGCGACCTCTGATTTTGTCTTCATGTTAATGCCCAATAATTTGATTTTTTTCTTTTTATAGGGGAATGTCATAAACTTTTTTTCAGCATTTAATATAAAAGTCCCCAATTTTTTTAGCCACGGTAATCCCAAAACTAGGTCGCCATCACTACTCTACAAGGACCTAACTATAAACTGCGAGACACCAATATAATCTCAAATGTTCCATTGTAAATCTTTTATTGCGTATTCTTTGTTATTCCAAAATTCTATCCTTTCACCTATATTTGAGTCTGGAATCGCTAACTCATTAGCAAATTCATCACTAATATAATTATTGTGTTCACTGGGAGCAATAGAAATAGTAATATATTTCCCTCTGATTGTTTGTTTTATTTGGAGTAACATTGAAACATACGTTTTTAAAGTGCTTGGAAATCTTCCTTGTTTTTTTTCATTAGACTCCATTTTGTTATGTTTCTTATCCCAAGATATATCAAAGAAAGATATATTTGATCTTGTATTGCATACAACTATAATTTTCAATAATTAATTTCTTTCCCTAAGGACTTCTTGTAGATTTGGTGGGTGGGAGGAATGATTGTTACGTTCCCCACCTAAGTTCAAATCTCACTTGATTCTTAGTAGCAATTATTACGTAGTTATATATATTTTTTCCCCTTAAGTTTTGTAAAATGGTGTAGAATGGGTGGTTGGGAGAAATGAGTGTTACCTTCCCCACCTAAGTTCAAATCTCACTTTTTTGTTTGTTATTGGTGAATAAACCCAAACCCACTTATGTAGCGGAATAATAATTTTTTAACGAGATTTTGGATAATGGCCAAAGTTTTTTTTAAAAATCTTGGTCAAAGACCTGGATTCAGAGAAAATTTGAAATGTTTATCATACAAGGTCTAATAAAGGTGTGTGTCCAATGACTGGAATTAGAACTAGCTCTGATACCACTGGAACAGTAAAATATTGTTTCTATAGGAAAATCCAATGTAAATAGGATAGAAACTCCATAAATGGATAAATTTATGAATTATAGATAAGTGATGATATTACATTTACAATGATGAGTCTTATATAATCCCATCGTGCCTTTACTAAGAGGCATGTCTTTTGGTTTAATTAATTAATTAATCATTAGTATTAATATTGATGATATTATCTATATATATATATATATTATGTTATATTTTTATCTATATAACAACAATGATGACCAAAATCATTTCAGGAGACAATAATTCCACTCAAAATAACCCTAATCAGAGTAGTCGAGAGAAAAGAATGCCCACTGTAGAGCAACTGGTTCTGGAGCTTACGATTCCTGAGCATAGGGAGAATGCTCTACTCGACCTATCCAAGGTGCTTCACATTCTCTATGATTTTTTTATTTTGATACTTTAATTAAATATTGTTCATTAAAACCCATCAGTCATGTTCTGCCTTCGAAACCCTATATAAAGTATTTCCATTGTGAAATTTTGGTTGTAAGATTGATTTCTTTTAGCAATTGTGGATTTTCTTTCATTCTTGGTTCCTTTATATCAGGACTAATCTTTTGGGAATATTAGGATTAGAAAATTGATTGTCTTGGGCATTTATTTGAAGCTTTTAGGAATGTCAGGGAGCCTTTGCTCTAGCGGTTTTAGGAAATTTATTGCTTCAGTCAGGGCTTTGAATGTCCTTCCATCATTTCCTTTTGCATATTATGTTTCCTTGTAGACTCGATTATAACTTGTTTTGATAGATTACACTGAGGTTCTATTTCATTTTCATTAAACCTTCCTGATGTATCTTACTGCCCTTACCGTGGCTATGTGTTGGCCTGCATTTATTTTTGGGTTACCTTTGTTAATGGGCGGTAAGTCTTGGAAGCATCAATTTTCTGATTTTGATCTCCAGTGTTGGTCAAGAAAGTTTTCTGAAAAGCATAGCAGACTTGAAACAATAAAATGTATTTGTTATGGAAGAAGAAACAACTATAATGTCAATAGTAAAACAACAATTCTAAGTCATGGATTTATCTTTTCAATTGACACTAGAAACATCTACTAAAATAGAAGTTATTTTCTAGTACGGATAATTTTTCTTTTCACCAAGTGTCGGATTAACGATGTCAATAAGATGTTGACTTGAATAGGTTGGTGGTTAGGAATGCAATCACAATTGGTGGCTTTAGCAGAACATCTTCAAGAAAAAAAAACTAGAATGTCAACAATAAAACAACATATTCAAATCACATATTTATCTTTTCAATTGACACTGAAAACATATAATAAAATAGAAGTTACTTTCCAACCACTGAAAACATATAATTCCTATCCACCAACCTATTCGGGTCAACATCTCATTTCCAGCAGATGTTGAGCTGAATATGACGTTGGTGGTTAGGAATAAAATATCAATTGGTAATTTTAGCATAACCTCTTCAGTCTAGGATTTCTCATTTCACAAGTGTTTTCAGTTTGTGGTGCGTTTTTTTGGGAAGACACAAGTAGATGTTGACTTGAATAGGTTGGTGGTTAGGAATGAAATCTCAATTGGTGACTTTAGCATAACCTCTTCAGTCTAGGATTTCTCATTTCACAGGTGTTTTCATTTTGTGGTGTATTTCTTTGGGAAGACACAAGTAGATGTTGACCTAAATATGTTGGTGGTTAGGAATGCAATCTCAATTGGTGACTTTCGCAGAACCTCTTCCGTCTAGGATTTCTCATTTCATAGGTGTTTTCAATTTGTTGCGTGTTTTTTTGGGAAGACACTTTCATATAGTATTTTGATTTTGATCTCCCATATCTTGGTATTATGAATAGTACTAAGAAGTTATCGAATATGCAGTCAGTATTTTCTATAAATGGATTTTTATTTTCTTATCTTTAACAAGGGATAGTTTTAGAATAGATGAAATGTGCCCATACAGTAATGAGAGCTTGCATGATTAAACAATAGTATCCCAATAGATTAATAACAAATAGGAAGCTTGTCTTCTCTGTAAATTTATGCATCCCGTGCATAGGATATCAACCAATGCAGAAAATACCTTATACCAGAAACATAGAAAATTTCCCATATAGGAAATGAAAGTTTGTTTGATTAAACAACATCATCCCATTAGTTTGATCAAATACCAGTTCATCCTAATAGTAGGCCTGACTGGTAATGAGTGATAACTAGTATATATAAAAGGTTAATGGAGTCATTATTACACACAATATTAATTATTATCGTAATTCTGTGTTTTTCTTTTGGATTTCTTCTCGCAATATTTGAGTTATTATGTTTAATTCAACATAATAATACTTTTGGGAGATGTACTCCACATCAATATTTGGTGTATATTTTATGTATGCAGGTTTAATATGCTTATTGAGTAGTATGTTCACTACAATTGATATTAGATCCGTGTTTTCAATGATATTCCCCTGTGCACAAATATCGAGTTCTGAAATTTTTAAGGATCTTGGGCCTAGAATTATCTATTCCAGGAGGAAAACTTGTATTGCAGATGGAGAAACTCTGTCAAAACAGTGACTCTTCAGTAGCCAGCCATAATTTTTTTGTTTTTATGGGTTTTGAAACCTGCACCATTTCAATTCTTTGTCAAACATTTGAACCGTCAACCTCGTATCAGACAGGACCTGAAAATCCCACATTCTCTGGTCAAAACTTTGGGCATCAACATGTAATCTATTCCATAAAATCACCTTCCATCAATCCACTTTCTGAAGCTGAAAGGTCATTAAATATATTACAGCCTCCCCATTCTAAACCAGACAAAATTTTACTTTCCATGGATGCTTAAATTACTGATTTATTGAGAGAAATTTGTAGTAAATATATATTTGGAAATATAAATTTTCTATGTTTATGGTTCATGGTTCTTTTTGCATATGCCGAAATCCTACACACAAGAACAACACCTTTACAGAGAAGAGAAAATCCTCATTTGTTACCAATCAGTTGGGATAGAGTTGTTTAATCAAACAAACTTTCATTTCCAGTTACCATTGAATCAATGGGGGAATTTCCACTCGAGGTTCTTTTTACTGAAGTTTTGAAGATTCTTGAAGGAAAATGTGGTAAAAAAAACAATGAAAGAGAAGGATGTCAAAATATCTAATTTGAAGATTACGTTGAAGATATTAGTGGCACAACTTGTGCAAACACCTATGCTAATAACAATGGCTGATGAGCATGAGGAGGTAATAAAAAATGCTCACCAGGTTCAACAAGATAAAAATTATAAAATATGTCAGTTGGAAAAACAGATGGCTAACCTGAAGGAAAGCTTGGCTGCTAAGGAAGATTCACATGTTGATACTCCAGATGCATTAGTAGGGAAAATGAAGTCCATGACGTTTGTTGATGATGGATTTAAGAAAATGGAGATGATGGTTTCTAGAAGGAAACATGAAAATGATAACTTGGTTGCCACAATGAATAGAATTTGTGCATAAATAAGGCAGGCCTGGAAGAATAGATAAGAACTTGAACAAGATATTGTTGTTCTAAAGAAGAGGAATCCCATTAAGGTTACTCTAAAAACTTCTATGAGTATCTTACGTGATAAGATCTAGACGCACGTGATAACAATTTGGGATTAGTTGGAGTTGTTAAGTGATGAGGTTCTAATGATTGATAAATCCCATCGTCAAGTGGAGGAGATTACTTTTTAACTAGGAGATAAGCCCTAGAAGGCTTATTGTGTTAAGAAGCTACTGAATTCTAGAACTAAATATAAGGTGGTGCAACTTGGTGTACCCGAAAGGACATCCTTATTTTCTCAGGATGATCAAATTTCCAAGAAGCAAAGGATTACGAGAGTAACTGACAGTAAGGCTAAGGATTTATCAGATTAAGCAAAACAATTTAAAGATATATATGACTCAATTTTTAAGCTTGGACTCCCAAATGTGTGGTATAATAAAGGGCTATTGATTACTCAAGACAAGTTGAAACAGATGATCATGGATATTAAGGTCGATACTGGAGGTGGTATATTGGATTCAGATAAGGATATTTGAGGGAAAGACATCATAAAAGTGTTGCAAACAGAGTTCGAGTTGATGATGAGGTTAGAAGAATTTTATGAGGAATTGTTGGAAATAAATTATGAACAAGTCACTGAATTAGAGATGGAAATTAATGCAGCAAAATAACATACATACCCACAAGGAGCTTAATAGTCTTAGATGACCACTTTAATAAATGTGGCACTTCCCTTATATCGAAATCCTATAAATTAATTTCTGGAACGGAAAGTTCACAACCCCCCACTCAGTAGAGTGGCAAAAGGGATAGTTTTGGTAACACAAACTTGAATCCAAGGCGTGTTAACTATATTATTCCATTAAAACCCCCCATCCTTGCATTATTGTTTTGTTTAATAGTTTCTTTTGTCTCCTTATGAATTCATGCTTACCAATTTTGTGCAGATCGCAATGTACATACAACCATCTTACATAAATACTGTAGAATTTGTCCCAATCTCTGTAGAAATGAGACAAGATATAGTGGACCGGTTAATAATGGCATGTACCTTTATGAGGTTTTTATGGTTTATGTCATTATAACTAAAGAAGAATCAACATAAATATTTATATTTAAAATATGCAATCTATTTTGTGAAAATTTATGTTGATTATGGAAACCTTTTGGAAGCCAAGTAGCATTGAGAATTAATCATATTTAGGATAAGATCTCATGAAGTGAATGTGATCTTGTGTTTGAGTAGTTTAAATTCTTTAATGCTCCTCTACAACCTTCAGAAATTGTTGGGGTGAAGAAGGTTGTTTCAAAAAAAATTCCAGAAGGTATCAATGAACATATCCTCACATTGACAAGATTTATTTTTCCCAATGGAATTTTTATTGAAAAAGGATGACTTGAAACCACCTAGACAATTTTGTGAAAGTTTGGTTAAAATGATGAGATTAAGATTAGAGATGAGATCCGTCCAACAATATAGTTCAAATGGGCACTTGACCAAGTATGCTTTGTTAAATTTTAACATGGATTTTGATTTAATAACAACAATAATCTTCTTTTTTTAACTTCTATCATACTTGTATAGTATATCAATAGTAGTTAGAATTCTGAGTTATGTAGAAGAAGAAAAAAATAAACAATCATCCACAAATTATGCATAGGAACACACGGATTTTAAAAGGAAACCTTTCAAGGAATAAAACCCCAAAACAATTAATAATCCATCCTCTAAATGAGATGACCAAGTTTGTACATGAGAATATAATAAGCATAATTTACATCCGTTTGAACTTGCCTCTAGGGAAAACATGCCAAGAAAGATCTTGTAAGAGAATGGTTGTATAAGACCAATTCCCTTCTCAAAGGAGCACACCCATAGTGGAGCCCTGCAGCAGTAAGATCAGATCTCATGATGTGCTCATGACCACTACTTATACTAAAGAAAATAGAGGTCATAGGATGATTGATGAAGCCTTGGGAAATGATTCCACTCCTTTTGATTTTGGTGCTAGGCATGTACATCCCAAGAGAGATATGGATCCTTGTATTATCTATGATTTGGGTACTGAACACTATGTTAGGTTCCTTTGTAGCCTTAATTATACTGCAAAATACATTTAGTTTATCACCCGAAATCCCATTGAGTGTCTTGTACGAAGAATAAGTGCTGGTAATCTCAACTATCCTTCATTCTCTGTAGTTTTTTTATCTCACCCAACCCAAGAATCTCTCAACTGTCTTCTTTAGAACTTCCACCAATGTTGGCCCTTCTTTTTCCACCTTTAGAGTCAGGGTCATTACTCCAAGGGGACTGTTGTCATTTGTCTGACACTAGCATAATGGATAGGTGTCATCTATTTGACTCCAGTTTATGCACTTCTGCATCAAAAACGTTTTGGAAATCCTGGATTGTTTTCAAATATTCCACATACTTTGGTAACATATAAATAGGATTCCAATTTTCTTGAACAAGATCATATTTATAAAAATTTCCAAAATCCTTATTTTTCATCTTCACAAAATCAAGAATTTATGATTAAATCCAAAAAGCATGTATACCATCTTATAAAAAATTTTACTTGCTGATAAATTTTTTTACAGTCTTCAAATTATTACTCTCTGATAAAAGAATTTGAGCACTACTTCCTGCATCATCACGGGCCTTTGTCAACATATTATTGACTATTTTCAAAGGAATCCATCATTGCCTGGTTAGGTTCTTCCTCTAATTGCTTCTCTTGAGCAGCCTTAATAAGCTATTTGACTTCATTCTTTTCTTTTGATATTGTGTCATTTATAACGTTCATGGTTGCAGAATCGACAATTTTTTCTGATAAGAAGGATTTCCAAGTGGCATGTGAAGGGTTGTAGATGCATAATCATGGTGCATCACTTCCATGCTGAAATGCTTGCAGAATCCCCACTGCTATGTCATATTTGGAGCATACACTTTAGATTGATCAATGATTTATGGACTGAGTAACCATTGGATTGGGAATGCATTTGTTTTGGTTCTTGTTCTTGTTGTAACAACTGATGAGGTTGAACTTGATGATGTTTCTTTTGTTGTTTATGTTATTTAATTTTAATCTTCATCATATGATACATTTGGAGATTGAATTCTTGTAGTTAATATGCATTATCATCAGAAGTTCCTATAGAAGCATTCACCACCATGTTTCTTGTCTCAGTGTTTCCAATGCTTGGTTCCTCGGATCAAATTTTGATTCCTTCCAACCTATAACCATTCATACGTGTAGTAGCTTAAACAACACAGAAATGAGTATTTTACATGTTTACTTATCCATGCCTCCTCTGAAATCTCACCATCCAAAGTGCTTGAAGGCCCTATGTTTATTAAATAAACAAGGGTGTTTACAGCATCAACCCAAAACTGTAAGGGAAACCCTGCATGCAATCTCATAGGCCTTGCATGCTCCATGATCGTTCTGTTCATACTTTCTGACACACCATTTTCTTATGGTGTTCTAGGGACTGTCTTCTCACTGTGAATCCCATTGTGTGAACAATAACTGTCAAACTCCTTGCTGCAGTATTCACCTCCATTATTAGATCTGAGACATTTCAACCTTTTTCCTGTCTCATTCTTAGCTAAAGATTTCCACTTCTTAAAAGTATCAAACACATTAGATTTTTGTCTAATGCAATAAACCCAAGTTTTTCTAGTTGGATCATCAATAAAAGTAACATAATAACAAGAGCCACTAAGATATTATACCTGAGCTAGTTCCCATACATCTGTATGGACAAGCTCTAACTTTTCACTCGTATTTTATTTACCAACCATGAGAAAACTATCTCTCTTCTGTTTTCCATAAACATAGTTCTCACAGAATTCCAAACTTACTTGCTTCAGATCTAGAAGCAGTTTCCTTGAGTGGAGAATCGGCATCCCCTTCTCACTCATGTGGCCAAGCCTATGATGCCACAACGACACACCTATTTTTGTGGAAGTTACAGAGATATAATAATCAGTATTATGAGGACATAAATATAATGTACATATCCTATCTCCTTTTTCTATTACCGTTCTTTAGTGACCTTCCACCACATTTCTCCAAGCGTAGACAAACAACCGCCATCTCCCAACTTCCCTGTTGAGATCAGATTTCTTTTCATAGCGTAAATGTACCTTGGCATCTTTTAGCAGCCAATCATTTCCATTATTTAACTTCACCTGTACCTTACCCTTTCCAACAATTTTAAATGGTTCATCACCCCCCAATAACACATGCCCAAAATCACCTTGAACATAATCATGAAAGAATTTCCTATGGTGTGTACCATGACATGAATCCCCTAAATATACTACTTAGTAATCACTAGTATTATCTAATGAAATAATCAAAGCATATTGTAACACATTGCCTGCTACATTCGCTTCCTGAGTAGTCTCTTGCTGTCTGTCTCCTTTCTTATTTGGAGCTCCGCATCTTTCTTGAGATGTCCTTTCTTACCACAGTTCCAACACTCTATTTTTTTGAATCTAGACTTGGACCTACCCTTTCCATACTTTCCAAGGTTACCTGGGCTCTTTCCTCTCTCTTTTTGTCTCCCTCTGCTCTCCATGGTCAACGCATTACCTGATGTCTCTCCATGGTTAAGGTTGTAAGCAAGAGTAATGGTCCTATTAGGGCTACAGTAAGTTTCATCTCAATTTCAGGTTCTGATGACCCTACTATGTTCAGTGATTCCAATTTTGGGGTTTTTAGATGACTTCTCATAATCGTTACAAGCACAAATATGCCATCAGTTCCTGCACATTACAATAGCACGTTTTTAGTTTCTTACCAAGAAAAAAAAATCTGAAATGTTTCAATATGAAGGTTTGAAAATGATGGAAATTTCCCTAAGCAAGTACATTGTACACATTATTTATTATTTAAATCTTAGACACGGTAGAATAGTTGTTGCACTATGTCCACTGATTCAAGTTTCATCATTTACGAAGCATTTCTACATGTGTAAGGTTATTTATTTGTAGATAAGGAAATCACTTCATTCTTTCTAAAACTAAGTTTTGGCATCTAAAATGCATACTGATCATAAAGCATGGCAATAATCAAAATTTCAAACTAAATCTTTTCTTATTATGTTTTGGAAACAAAGCCTGATAAAAATTGTAAGTCTACAGTAAGTTTCTTATGTTATTACCAATTAATGTTTCTTCACATAACTAATAATAAACATGAACTCCCATCACTCTTAGCTACAACATTGAAGATAAACATTCTGGAAGTGATGATAGGGCTTGCAAAGTTTGAAAATTTGGAAGTTAGGAGTTTATAATTAAAAAAATGTTCATTTCATAGTCCTGTAAGAATGAATCTTATGGGTAACCTCCATGAGGCAAGTTTGGTCCATTCATTAACTGCAAAAAAGTATTGTTTTCCTAGATGATTAAAAACATTCATTTGAGAATAAAATAAATTCAACTGCAAGTCTACAGGTGGTCATGATCTTTGTATTCTACTTAACCTTAACTTCTAAATATTTTTCTAATTGATACATGTTCAATGATGTTGTTGATTAATGAAAAGAAGAAAGAACTAGAACTATTTTGAAGGGATTTACGTTAAATCAGGGTTTACCTAAGACTTTACAAGAATGTGCAAAATTTTGAAACTTACGATGAATTACCTAGACCAAGAGCTAGAAAATGTACAACTAAACCAACCAGTGGTGTATATGTGGTCTGTTGACCGTTCTGAGGTCTTTTTTGTGAGTGTAACATTGTTGTTGGTGCCTACCATGACCTTTGAGGTTTCTAGTATTGAGCTGTGACCTTGTGGGTTTCCTTGGACTGAGCCATCACCTATGCTAGGACAGAACCATGATCTTCTTGGGTTGTTTGGAGAGAACCATGATCTCTGTGGGATGTTTGGACAGAGCTGTGAACTCTATGAGTTGTTTGGACTAAGTCATGACCTTTTTGGGGATCCTCACCTAGGTTGTGGCCTTTACTGAGTCTGCTAGACTGAACCATGACTATTCCTTGGGATTCCTTGACTTGATATGTGGTATTTTGACTATTCTAAGGTATTTTCTGTGAGTGTCTTGTTGTTGGTGTTGGAGTAATTATCCAACTTATACACTTTATTTGGTCAATTTTGGTCTAATTATCCACTATCCTAAGTTTAATTGAATTATATGGCATCAGATGAGCACACCATGACATCAGCATGAGCACACCCACACCTTCATTAAATCAAGGAGGCAAACTAAGCCTTCTCCTTTAATCAGGGAGGCTAACTGGGCTTCCTCCTTCAAATAGGTAGCAATTATGGGGTGATTTGAGTGTCATAAGTGCACCTAGTTGCTAACTGATTGTTGTTTCAACTAACAATCAGTTAAGTTGAGTTATAAAGGAACCTCCATCATGAAATTGTCTATTTTTTGCTGATTGGGATGAACTGGAGTGAGTTATTGTGCCCCCAACCACTTATGATGAGCAGTATCACTTCAGTTAACTTCATCGAAGCTAATTGGAGTTAGTGATGCTCTACCACCTACATATTGACATGCAGTGACATGTGTCTGAGTTACATTCATTTAGACTTAGTTATCTATTGCACTCCGATTCAGTTAGGACTCAATGAGAGTCAGTTATGGTTAGGTAAGTGGTTAACTAAGTGTTTCTAGTGTTGGCTAACAGTCAATTAAGCTATACCCATCCATGCAATTCGAATTGTTAGAAAACAGGGCCACAGAACAATAAAAAATATATAGTTAAATCATTAAACAATATGCAAAATGCATTAAAAACATTATAGAGAGACACAGATATAACGTGGTTCACCCAAATGATGGGATACATCCAAACAGAAATTTCCAGTCCTTGTATTATAGTCCAGAAAGATGAAGGGATACAACCTGTAGTGAAACCACTGCACTTCCTCTTCACACTCTCACAGTCTCTCTCACACAATCATAAAGATTGTTTACAATGCTATAATACCATACACAACCATGTTACATTGATTTCTTTTATAAGGGAAAAATACCATGGGGAAATACTATGGTTAACCCAATACCATGGGTCCGCATAACTGTTGGCCAGCACACATCCCGTATCTCTGGGGCGTTTCCCCTGAACCCCCTTTTTCGGGGCACTAACCCGAACCCTAAGGCAGGGGGAATGAGTGTACAGTACACCTAGGGTATAAACGCAACTGAATAATATCTCTAGATCTAGAAGATCAGGCTTCACAACCAATAATCTCCCACTTGGAGACTGATCACAGCAAATCCACCGCTGTCGCACATGCTGGACTATGCTCTAGAACTTGGACTTGGAAAATTCATTATTTTAATTGTCATGGTTGAAGGCCAACATAAATCAAGCAGAAACTTAGTTTCTCTCTGGTTACTCCCTTTGTCAACATGTGTGTAGGATTCTGGCTAGCATGTATCTTTTACAGTTTTAATAGTTCTTCATCTAGAACAGATCTTATGAAGTGGAACTTGAGTTGTATATGTTTAGTCTTTGAATGAAAGTTTGAGTTCTTTGCAAGATGAATGGCACTCTGGCTGTCACTATACAACCTGATCTTCTCCTACTTCTTACCCAATTCCTCCTTGAACATCTTGTTGTAGGTACAACAGATCCCATGTTATTCTCACACGGGATCCCAATTACACATACAAAGGTAACTTAGTAGAATCCTTTGTCCATTTCTTGGATTCTATTACATTTTTCTTGACTTCTGGGATTTTCTAACTAAACCAAACTTCCCAAAATCCATGCTTGAATTGTGTGTTTTTTAGATGCGGAAAGCTAGTTTTGTTTGGGATTGTTTTGCGATTATGCAACCCACACCCCGCAACCTACAAGTTGCAGAACGTGGGATTTTGTAGTCATATGTTTTAAACTACCTCATCCCGCAACCCTCATCCCAAAAATGCGAGATGTGGGATGCAGGAGAATTTTTGAAAAATATGTTTTGGTCAACCCTTGACCCGCATCCTGCAAATGCGGAATGTGGCGTGCAGGGTGTCATTTGATATGTCATTTGGTTTGCATGTTTCCGCAACCCGCATCTCCCAAAGTGTGGAATGTAGGCTGCAGAGAGGTTTGAATAAAGTTTTTTTTTTTGTGATTCCGCATCCTGCATCCCGTAAATGCGGAATGCGGGTTATAGAATGATTAATAAAATTTGAATTTTGTGATTTAATCCCGCATCCTGCAAAGTATGATCCTAGTCATCGATCTTATCCTCATCCTACGGTCTTAATTATCCCCCACAAATTATATATAGGTTGGGATTGTTGCTGATTTTTTTACCATTTTTAACACTGTAATTTGCTGCACTGCATGAATTTACTTTGAGGTTTTACCAAGCAACTTTGCCATTAGTCGCTCTGGTTATAGGTTAGTTTTTGAGTGGTCTTTCCTAATTTGAATTATTTACTATTGTTCAAGTATAAATTAGTTTTCATTTCTGGCTTATGCGTCCAACAGAGCATGTCGAGCTAAACAATGCCTAGAATTACTCGGTGCAAAAACCTATAGAAAGATATGCTCACCAAAGACCCGAATTTTGGTCTCTTCTCTGATACCAGTGGCCGAGTTAGTGAGATCTTCTAGTTGGATTGGTGCTGAATCTATTCTATATTTGACAATAATGACCTTTCATACTTTCAAGATGACCAATCCATTTACGAGAGAATTAGGGATTCTGACATCCACATGATTATTGCAAGACCTGCCGTTCTCCCTTACAATGAAGTGATTAGATGGATTATTGATCATGCCAATCCAAACGATCGTTATTTTAATAATAGTACAGGATTGCTTCTTGCCAATTTTCGTTCTGAGAATTTTGTAAAAAATTATGCTCTCAAACCTTTTAGGAAGCTCCTTAATGCCGATTTTGTCAAAGCTACTAAGTCCAGGTTTAATTTTGACCAAATGTTGAAGTCTTGGATGGCTGAGACGCATAATTTTTCTCAGAGGAAGGATGAACTCTACCTAATTAAATGGTTTAAGGAACCCTATTCCCTTCTTGTAGCAATGTTGTGCAGGCTCTACAGTCTCCGTAACTATTCCTACTTCAAGGAAGAATGGGCTTCAATTGCCCATCATGTTATAACCATAGGAGAATCCATCCCACGGCCTTCAATTCTGTCTTTAGAACTCAAAAAATCCATACAGGAATTTTATAAAGCTATCGTAAGGAAGAAACCCAGTTTATTTTTCTCTGCTTACATAGTTGATATCTTTTGCGCTGAGTTCCATTATCCAAACTTGGGATGGAACTGGGTAGTGCCAGCCCCACCTGTGCACATTTATCATGCATAGATGTGGGACACTAACTATGTAAACATATTTTATGACATTTGTGAGAGTTTCCTTGGCCGATTCTATTTCCTAATTTTCAATAAGGAAGCCCCTGCTTTCTCCCCTGAAGCTAAAACCCTTATAGCCACAATGGGGGATTGGAATGTCAGTGAATCATTTGTGTACATCAGGGTATATGGAAGCAATGCTACTCATATGCTACCAAAATTCATTCCTGATAGGTTGGTTCTTGAATAAATATCATTTCAGACGGTCACTGAAGGGATATCTAAGAAGTGTGCTGCGCCCAAAAGAAAATACTGGCCCACATTTCCTCAAACCCTTAGATCCTTGAGCATACCAACCTCCACCTGGGCGTTAGAACTCAGTGATCACATATTGTCACTTAAACTAGGTTTTTCCAGTGAGAGACAACATGATCCCAAGGGGACTTTTGATCTTCACTTTAAGCAGAATCACTTCAAAATAGGGTATGCTCAAGAAGAAGTCCCATATGACTCCATCTATCAGGGAGTTGATACTTTCTCTGAGGTTTTATTCATGGCTAAAAGTAAAGAATAATAGAGTCAAATCCTGTTGTATCAAAAGAAAATTAGGGACAAGGTTCAACACTACAGGGCTAGGGAATTAGATATTTAAGAAAATATGGTGAAAGACAGAGAAACAAAGGAGGTTCAAGCAGCCAAAAACACATCCATAAAAACCAGTTCAGCTGCAGATAAAGGGAAAATTCCCATGGAAGAAATCCCATAGGCATCTTTTGATTAGCAGGTTAAAGCCTATTTACATACTTCAGAGAAGATAAAACAGAAGCAGAGCAGGATGACTTTGCCATTGGCACTCAAGAAATTACAACTTCTCAACTAGCTGTAGCTATTCAGGTGACTACTGTAGTTGAGAAAGCTCAATCTAAACAAACCCAGATTGAGGAGAAGCCACTCAAAAAATTGAAGGTTCAAGTTTCATCCATCCCTGCTTCTACTATTGATTTGACTAATTCAGAAGAGGAGGATGAAAGGATTTCCCCTGTTCCTGTCACTGTGGAAGCTAGAAATGGTAATGGTTTACAGGATTTTACAAATATGTTGAATGACAACAATGATAGGTCCTCATTGGATCTCCCACAATCACAACCTTCTTCTCATCCTTGCCCATCATCTTCTTCTTTACTCCTTTCGTCAATCCTATCCTTGTCTTCTTGACCTGCTAGTTCTGCCATGACACCTCTGATGTCTCAGCTATATCAAGACGCCACATGTTTTCCCCATTCTATTACACCTGTTTGTTTACAAATTCCCATTCCATCATCCACCATACCTCCAGTTTTTAAAGTTCCACTGCATATTCCTTCTTTTAGTTTAGTATCATCTCTTGTTCATGAAAAATCCTCAACACTTTCACCATCGTCACTTCGAGTTACTACTGTAGAGGTTTCATCCATTGAAACTTCTGTTTCAGATAATCCTTCAACCCTTGAAGTGACTCTTACCTAGAGTAATACTTCCACTTCACTCACTCCTCATATTACTATTCCCATACCTTCTCATACTGTGACTCAGACCTCTTCTTTGATATCCATAAGTGTTAATGTACCTCCCATTGATGAGATGAGAGATGAATTCAATGAAGATTTTGTAATATCTCTGGGGGAGTATCGTTATAGAAAAGATGATAAATCGGTGGTGAAAAGAGGGAAAACGAGGAGTAGAGTTCAGAGTAATGTGTATCCATCCCTTTCAAATGAAATTGTGTGGACTGAATGATCAGGTGATCTACAGGTGGATGCTACAGACGCTGCATCTGTCCTAGAGGATTTTACAGGTGCTAATTTTGATACTGTCAATACTTTGAGCAGGGAATTCGATAAGCAGAAGGTAGAAATTGTCAGATTAAAGGAGGAGATGGAACAGGACAAAATACAACATGAGGACTGGTATGATGAATTACAAGTGAGGAACGTTTCTCTTCATGATGAGTTACAGAGAGAAAATACTACCAATGCTACATTGGTACAAAAGGTAGCTTTGTTGGAAAAACAGTATGAAGATGCAACTGCAAGTGCAACTTCATCTTCATTTTCTAATTTTTCTCAAGAGGAATTCAGGGAGCTATCTCTTCAGACCAATAGGGAGCATTATGATTTAGTCAGTGATTTGTTTAAAAATTTGGATAACATTTTTTAAACTCATGTGACTTTTGGAAACAAGCTTCAAAATCTTATGATGAAGTTACAGACTGGCAAAGGGATATGAAAGACAAGCCAGACAATGTTACCATTCTCACTAACTTCCATTTTAAGAAATTCAAGACTATCTTAAGAGCCTAGGAAGATCTAGATGAAATGGTCGATGAAGCTATAAAGAAGGCACAAGCTATTTGTAGTAGAAGATGGTATGTTGCAGACAATCTCATGGATGGATTATCTTTTCCTGCAATGGTACTCATTGAAAAAGAATTTCCACCTGGGTTAATGATTGAACAAGTTGAACAGAGGAGAGATGACGTGGAAGAGAAGATCAAGGAGCTTGATCATGGTGGTATAGATGATGTGGATTGGTTAGTCAAACGACCATTCGCAATGGAGGGGAAAATCCACATCTTTATTTGTTTTTGGCATAAACTGGCTAAAAATGAAATTTAAGATCACAAATGTAATTCCCAACTTGGCATTGAATCTGCTAGCTTTCCTGATATTGAGGAATTGTTACGCATATGGAAAATATGGAGGGATTTTCTAGAATATTAGTTTTGTTTAGGTTTTTTGATCCCCTTTTGAGGGATATCATTATTTTGTAATAATTATTTAAGAGGTAGTTTTCGAATGTATCAGGAAAATTTTGGAGAAGGAAGGATTGGTACAGGAGACTGAAAAACGCCTCTATTTTTCCTAAGGTTTATGTAATTTATTGCAAAACTTTGAATAAATATAGTATTGTAATTTCATATCTCTTGTCTATGATATGATTGAATTTATTTGACAGATCCCAATTTTTCTTGTTTTTGAATGGCCAGATAATGCTGTGATTTACTTGCAATTGATAAATGTGTTCATTCATAGCCTATATTTTTCTTTTTTACTAATTAATGCATTGGAAAAGCTATAAGGAATTTATTCTTTAACTGTCTTTATCTATTTCTACAAGTGATTGAACAGTAAAAATTTACAGCAAGAAATGTTGGTTTTCAACTAACGTGTGCTATGCAGGTTGACTCTGAATGATGTAATCTTAGATTACTGTTGATTGATTTTTTCTAATTAATTGATTGTAAGTTAAGGAGATAAGTTCTTAATCTAATTCACATTTTTGTTGATTGGGTGAAGTTACTTGTCTGTTTTTTAGCTCTGGTTCACCTCCAAATCAATTCAACATATTCTTTAAATAGGTTAAATTTAGATCATGATTTCTTTTACTAGTTCAGTCTGAGTTTCCCTTTCCTCACATCACCTACCTTGTTTTCCAACCTGGGAATCAGATCCTCTGTGGATCAAATTCTCAAAAGCCAGTGGAGGTTATTGAAATATCCATGAAAGATCACTACCTCAAATAGCTCGAGGATAAAGAAATACTTGCGTAAGATTGCATGAAGCCTTTGGCTTGGTTTTACACATGTGCTGCAAGCTTTAGTCACCCTTTTCAGCCACATTCATAACCGAGGCTTCAAACAATGGCGCTAGAAGGAGGGATAGCACATCATGCCTAAACAAAACACACAGACACCTCCTCCAACAAGAGATTCGATCATTACTGATAGCCATGCCCAAATAACTACATCAAATAAACAAATTGCACAAGGTTCAGACACTATCCCAGCTGCCCCCGCACAAGAACAAAGTACCCCAAAAAATAGATACATTCTTGTATCACCTACTCTAGGACCCATCATGGTTGAACAACTATTGAAGGGTAACTCTGATAATGCTGTTGAGATTAGAAGAAAGTTCAACGAAGAACATCTAACCTATAATATTCCCCAGAACAATAATCAAAGCAATCTTAGCTCAGGTGATCTGAACATTAAAAGACATCACAATATTTTCAATGATCCATCTACCTCTGGGTTATATCTAGATTCATTTTTCCAGGAGTCAACCACTCCCCGACACAACATCCGATCAGGAGGACCACCACCATCTCCTCACTCTTCTTCATCTTCCTCAGATGAATCATCAGATTCTGGATCTTCAACCTCATCAGAAGAATCTATTCCCATGGCTAACGAAGTACCTAACAGGCTTGGTTGGATGGAGATGTCGTGTCTGTTCTAGGCGATCAGCATAGGTTGCCTAAAAACCCTAAGAAGGGGCTTCCAAAATTTAATCCAGATGACAAAATCCCTGTGTAAGATCACATCAAATATTTTATGCAAGCCATCAGACTTGGGAATGTCATACATGAATACATGGTTTGCAGATTGTTCCCTTACACTTTTGAGGGAAAGCCTTCTACCTTGTATTTTTCTTTAGAAGTTAGTTCCATCCCATCATGGGATGTGTTTTATGAACTCTTCACTCAAAAATTTGGGGATGACAAGACCCCAAAGGAGTTATTCATATAGATTTCTTCCATGAAGACTAAGGGTAAAGAAATATTTAAACATTACAATCACCGGTTTTCATATTTAAAGAATAGGATCCAAAGTACGGTACTTCCTGTTGAGGAGTTATTGGTAGCATACTATATTAAGGGTCTCTCGACCCAAATAGCCATGTGGGTTAAAAGGGCCTGTAAGGAGTCCTTGCAAGATTCCTTCTTTGAAGCCATACAAGTCGAAAGGGACATGTTCTGTCTCAAGGAAAACCCTGACACCAATATGAACAAGCGTCTACCTCATGTAGGAAAAGAGACAGTTCTCCTAAACCTACTGCTACCACCTAAGATATGTTCAACATGAGTGAATTGAAGAAGCTCCTCCAAATAATGTCTAATGACATGGTATATCTCAAGAAAACAAACAATGAAAATCAATCAAACAATAGGGGACTTAATAGGCCACCTTTCAGGAGACCCAACCAACCCCCTCAAAATCCACCACCTCCAAATCCTAGTGAGGGATTCACCTTAGAAGAGATATTTTTTCTTGAAGGCCTTAGCTGCAGGAACACCAGACATTCCTGAATCCTCTAAAGATCAGTCCACGCAAGATACACAACCTCCCTAAGAGGAAGAGGAAGATGACCAGTAGGTCATCACTGCGAGTTTCTTTTTAGAAGAATAGAAAAAAGAACCTGACACATTTTTCAACCTACAACACACTCACAATACTAGATCTAAAGGACCACCTCCGCAGGAATCAACATCTGGGGCACCGGCTCCCAGCAAAGGTAAAACTCAAACTTAGAAAGACACTCTCATTCTTGATCCAGAATACAATTTGGTCAAGGATTTGAAGAGAGTCAAAGCAAATATATCTTTATTTGACCTTCTCAAAATCCCTTCTATAAGGGATTCCTTGCACAAAAGCATGATGATCAAACAACCTAGAGAAGCTCAGAATAACAATCTTGACTCTTCTCCTTGACCAAACCACCCAAAGCCTAGAAGCAAGAGCACCCCACCCTTCTTACTTACTTTTGAAATATTTAACAGGAATGTGCATAACTGCATGGTAGACTCAGGTGCTTCGTCTAATGTCATGACTCTTTCTGTATGTAAAAAAATGAATTCCACATGGGAAACCTATCCTATTCAAATCGTACAATTAGACAGATCCAAAGTCAAAGTTGTAGGAATACTGAGGAATGTTCTGCTCAGATTATCTGCAGATCCCCGAATTCATCAGACTATTGATATTGTGATTGCAGATATCCCAGAGGCTTACGGTATGTGGTTGAGTCGAGACTGGTTAGAAAAACTAAAATGTTGCTTTGCTACTGATTGGTCTCACCTGTGGTTACCCCTTAACGTGAAGCCCAACAAACTCAAAGTTGACAGAGAACCTTTCATGAAACAAACTGTAACTAATCTCGATGGTTCCAATGAATCTGTCTCCTTTTTTTATAATCAAATTGAACATTTCACATTTGACACCTTCTTTGGAGACCTACCTACTGATGTTTTGCCGGCAGAGAATGTGCAGAAACAGTCTCAGATAACTCATCTCACTTCTGTGCCATTCTCCAACACTATTGTACACAATGTCTATAATGTAAATACTAATTTCAAAATTGACCCTGTCATTTGGAATTTGTTTTTTGATGGCTCTAGATATAAGGCTGGAGTAGGTGCGGGATGTGTCCTTATTGATCCAAAGGGGATCAAAAAAATGATCGCGTGTAGATTGGAGTTTGAATGTACTAACAACATAGCTGAGTACAAGGAATTAGTCCAAGGACTTAGGAAAGTTGTTGATATGGGAGAAAGAGGAATTGAATGCATAGGAGACTCTGAAATCATAGTGAAATAGGTATGAAATCAAATACATTGTTTATCTCCATGCTTAGTCAAATACCAAAGACTAGTTAGAGATATGACTAATTGCTTTTCAGCATTTGATATCAATATGTTCCTAGATCACATAATTTCGACATAGATATGTTAGCCAGTACTGCATCTAGACTAATCCCACCCGAAGGTTTGTTTATGCAAAATTTCTCTATTGACTTGATGTACAGACCTTCTATACCAGACAATGCCACAATTTGGAAAGTGTTTGATAATGACCAGCAAATACTAGACTTCCTTTCATCCCAAAACACCTTCTAAGGTATGGCTATCAACGAAGATGATCATGAAAAGTCTCTATTTGACCCTTCCAATATCATCCCCAATTCTATCATTAGTTTGGAGAAGTTTTACAAATTACAAGATAAATTTAGACAAACCACCAACTGCAAGACCCAGAGCTTGACCCTGAATTACACACCTATTAATCTGGGAACATAGCAAGAACCTTGCTTTATTAATCTTGGAATTCACTGTTCCCGTGATGGGAGAAGAAATTTTATTAAACTATGCATGGAATTTAAAGACATTTTCTCCTAGACCTATGATGAACTCAAGACTTTTGACACTATTGTCATGCACCATAACATCTTGATGAAACCCAAGGTAAATCCATATCAGCAACAACTAAGGAAAATGCACCCCAGTTTATGTTAGGAATTATGATCCAAAATGTTATGTTTAGGTGTTTAGTTTAATAAATGTAAAAGGGCATCTACACACTCACGTGATTATGTGAGGTGTCCCTTAGTTAGTTTCAGTAATGGTAAATTAGTTGTTACTCTTTGGATNGTGTGAGGTAATCTTTCGGGACTTAGCCCTCACATCTCTGTGCTGTAATTATTTTCCTTCTTCATTAATAAAGTTATGTGTCTAAGGACACTTTGTCAAAGTGGTAGAGGTTCTAAAGTAATTATTGAAATCAAGGTAGAGGTTCTAAAGAATTAGAAAGTACATAATCACAGTTTTCTGGAAGAGGAATAGGTTCATAAAACCAACCAGGGATGATTTTAAGGAACCATACTTATTTAAAAGTTTATAAATGTTGGCGAATATTACCAATTCTTAAAACTTGAACTATAAAATGATTGGCAATATTTTTCAAAAAAAAAATTAATTTCCAAAGATTTTATATCTTTTATATAATAATTTGGCAATTTTTAGGGTGAAAAAATTTTACCCCATCAAAATTGGGCAAAACAGGGCATTAAAAAATGTAAAATGGTGAATCTTTTTTGGGAGAAAAACATGGAAAAATAGCCCATTGGGCTAAAATTCGCCCCTAAAATTATCCCTAAAACCAACAGGTCTCTGGAAGAGGAAGAGGTACTAAACAGGTTACATGTTTTCGTTGTAATAGAGTTGGACATTATGCTTCAAACTGTAGAGTTTCATTTGAAAAAATTCTAAAAGAAAGAGAATATAAAGAATCTTCATCAGCGACACATTATGCTCATGCAGACGATAGTGAAAATTGTGAATATGTTTTTACAGCACTTGGACAATCAGAGTCAATGGATTTTGTTCAAGTTCATCAGTTGGAATCAGCGAATTTTGTTCAGTCTTCTTATTGTTTCAAAAATGATTTTGAAGATGCTTGGATTATGGATACAGGGGCTACTCAGCATATGACATACAAGAAAGATTTCTTTTGGATTTATGAAGATTGTTATTTAAATTCAATTTTTCTTGCAGATGATTCTATTCATTTACCACAAGCAAAAGGAACAGTCAAGGTTGACTTGCTAGGAATTGGAGAAAGATTGATTTCTAATGTTTGGTATGTGCCTACATTTAAGAAAAATTTGTTGTCTTTAGTTGTCATTCGCCAATTAGGACATCAAAGTGTAATGGAAGATGGTATCCTTTTGGTTAATTCAAAAAAGGATGCATACAAAACAGTTATGACAGGTTATGAAGACAGAAAGCTTCTTAGGATGAAGGGAACAGTCATTCCTAGATCAAAGGAACATTTGAAGGAATTTGCAGGTTTAGTTGAAACTGATGTTTCACCTATCAGATTGTGGCACATTCGTTTTGGGAACTTGAATGTTGATAGTCTTGTACAACTTCAACAACAAGGAATGGTAAAGGGGTTGCCTACTTTTCAGAAGGAAAATGCAAAGTGTGAAGCTTGCATTTATGGCAAACAGAGAAGGATAGCTTTTTCAAAAAGCACTTGGAGAGCAACAAGGAGATTACAGCTTGTTCATAGTGATGTTTGTGGTCCTTTGGAAACTTCACTTGGTGGTTGGAAATATTTTTTGTTGTTTATTGATGATTTTAGTAGGATGGTTTGGGTGTATTTCTTGAAGGAAAAATCAGAAGTGTTTGAAAAGTTTCAGTCATCTCAAATTTTTGTTGAAACATTGACAAAGGAAAAGATTGCTACTTTGAGAACTGATAACAGTGGTGAGTTTACATCAAATCATTTTTTGACTTATTGTCAGGGAAAAGCGATTAAAAGATAGTTGACCAATTTTTATACTCCACAGCAAAATGGAGTATCAAAAAAGATGAATCAGACTTTATTGGGCATGGCTAGAGCAATGTTATTTTTCAAAGGGTTGAGTTCATGTTATTGGGCAGAAGCAGTTCATACAGCAGTTTATTTGAGGAATCTATCTCCTTCATCATCACTTGATGGAATAACTCCTTTTGAGGCTTGGTATGGATTCAAACCTATGGTCAAACATTTGAGAGTTTTTGGTTCAGTTTGTTATGCACTTGTCCCAAAAGAAAAGCAAAAGAAGTTAGAGTCTAAAAGTGTTAAGTGCATGTTGATTGGTTATTCTAATGAGAAAAAGGGGTATAGGATTCTCTCAAATGGAAAGTTTATTGTCAGCAGGGATGTGATTTTTGATGAAACAGAAATTTTAAGTGTAGAAGAGGTTGAAAAAAAACTTAGTCACTTAGAGGAAAAAGTAACTAAGGAACAATTAAGGATGCAACACTTAAACAAGACAAGGAATGAACAATGGTTTGATCTCACTTCAGAAGTACAGGATGATGAATAGGTTGAAGACACCTTGAAACAGGTTGAAGATACTTTGAATTCTTCACAAGTTAACTTGGATGATTCAAATCAAGTTAACATTGAAAAGAAGAAACCAAAATGGGAAACTAAGTTACTTTAGGATGTTAAGTCTGATGAAAAAGGCAAAATAGGTACAAGGAGTTCTAATATGGGTTCATAAAATTTTGCTCTTTTAGTTGTTGAACCAGCTACTTTTAATGAAGCAGTTGCGTATGATGAATGGAAAATGGCCATGCAAAGTGAGTATGATGTAGTAATGAAGAATCAGACTTGGAAATTTTTTGATTGTTCACATGATGTTAAACCCATTGGTTGTAAGTGGGTTTACAGAATTAAGTACAAAGCAAATGGAGATATTGATAAATATAATGCAAGATTGGTGGCAAAGGGTTTTGCTCAGAAAGAAGGGATTGATTATGAAGAAACTTTTGCTCCAACAACAAAATGGAATACTATCAAGATTGTGCTAGCTTTAGCTACATAAAATGGCTGGAAAGTGCATCAAATGGATGTAAAAAGTGCATTTCTAAATGGTGATTTGCAAGAGGATGTTTATATGACTCATTCTCCTGGTTTTGAGGTTCCAGGGAAAGAAAATCAAGTTTGTAAACTGGTTAAGGCATTGTATGGATTGAAAAAAGCTCCCAGAGCTTGGTATGCAAAAATGGATGCCTACCTACAGAAAGTTGGTTTTCTTCGTAGTGAGTCAAATGATACTTTGTATGTTTGAATTCAGGAAAACAACTTAGTAATCTTGGTTATATATGTTGATGATTTTCTCATAACAGGTAACAATAATGATCATATATTTCAGGTTAAGAAAGAACTTCAAACAGGTTTTGAAATGACAGACTTGGGATTACTTCATTACTATCTTGGAGTTGAAGTAAAGCAGTGGGAAGGAAGTATATTTATTTCTCAAGCTAAGTACATTTCTAGATTATTGAAGAAGTTTGGAATGGAGGAATGTAAACCAGCGATTACTCCCATGGAGCAAAATTTAAAACTTTCTAAGTTTGAAGGGGGGGGACTTGTAAATTGTACTGGATATAAAAAGTTAATTGGATGTCTCATTTACTTGATGAATAATCGTCCTGATCTATCTTATGCAGTCATCATACTTTCCAGATATATGCAGGAACCTAGAGAAAGTCATTGGAATGCAACAAAAAGGGTGTTAAGGTATCTTTAAGGAACAAAGGATTTTGGACTTGAGTTTAAAAGAAACAAAAATTTCAAGCTTGTCAGCTATTTAGATGTAGATTTTGCTAGATATGTTGATGATAGGGCATCTAATTCATGTTACTTAATGAATATAGGATCAGTTGCAGTGGCATGGAGTTGTAAAAAGTAGGATACAATTGTGAATTCTACAGCAGAAGAAAAATATATTTCAGCTTGGGAAGCTGCTTGTGGGATAGTTTGGTTAAGAAGGATTTTGCAAGACCTCAAAGTTGATCAGAAAGAAGCAACTTCATTATTTATTGATAATCAATCAGCAATCAAGTTAGCCAAAAATCCTGTTTTTCATTCAAAGACTAAGCATGTGGATACTAAGTATCATTACATTCAGGCTCTTGTCATCAAACAAATGATCAAGCCAAAGTATTGTCCATCAGAAGATCAAACTGCAGATATTTTTACAAAATTTCTTGGAAGGGTTAAATTTGATAAGTTTAGAAATGAACTTGGTATTTGTTCAAAAAGAATTTTTGGATCAAAGCGGGGATTATTAGGAATTATGATCCAAAATGTTATGTTTAGGAGTTTAGTTTAATAAATGTAAAATGGCATCTACACACTCACGTGATTATGTGAGGTGTCTTTTAGTTAGTTTCAGTAACGGTAAATTAGTTGTTACTCTTTGGATATTTAAATCCATTGAGTTTTCCATGTGAGGTAATCTTTTGGGACTTAGCCCTCACATCTCTATGATGTAATTATTTTCCTTCTTCATTAATAAAGTTATGTGTCTGAGGACACTTTGTCAGTTTAGAGCCTTTTGTCAATAAAGAGCTCGATAAGCTACTCTCGACCAGGATTATATTTCCTGTTAGAAACATGCAGTGGAATGGAAGAAGAATGGGGAAATCAGACTCTGTGTAGACTTCAGAAACCTGAACCGGGCCTCTAAAAAAGACAATTATCATGTTCCTCCAATGGAGATTTTTTTGTAGAAAGTAGGTGGATCTAATATTTTCTCGCTGTTAGATGGTTTTTCAGGTTACAACCAAGTCCTGGCTGCCCCCGATGATCAACTTAAAACAACCTTTCGAACTCCTTAGGGAACATTCACATATAGATGAATGCCATTTGGGCTAGTAAATGTAGGAGCCACGTTTCAGAGAGCTATGGACATAGCTTTCAGAGGCTTAATCCATAATTATGTCGTTGTAGAATTAGATGATGTGACCATTTACTCTAAAAAATGACAAGATCATTTATTTTCTTTGAAACAAGTATTCAAAAGATACAGAAAATTTTGGATTTCCCTTAACCCCAATAAGTCCATCTTCGCTGTGACGGAAGGTAAGTTTCTAGGTTTCATCATCTCAAAGGAAGGTATGATCATTGATCCAGAGTGTACTGAAGCAATCCCCAAGATCAGCCTCCCCAACTCCCGAAAGGTAATGCAGTCATTCTTGGGTAAGATTAATTTCATCCGTAGATTTGTGCCAAATTTTTCCCAAGTCGTTAAACCCCTACAATTTTTAGTTAAAAAGGATGTACCATTTAAGTGGTCTGATGAATAGAAGAATGTGTTTATTGAAATTAGGAGAGCTGTAGTAGAAGCGCCTACTCTTATGTCTCCAGATTTCAGTAAAGATTTCATACTTTATACTTTTGCTATTGACTTTTCTTAATAATAATAATAATAATAATAATATGTTTTTAAGGTCACCGCCAAGCGAGACACCAAATTGGTGTATGAGACTCCCTTGTTTGTGGGACAAGGGACCCCCCTCTGTGTAGCGATTTAACTGCTAAAGTCTACAGAGGTGTACATACACTACCCCCCTCTGGATTTGAACCCGTGAACTCCTAAGAGGAAACACATGCTCTTAACCATTAGGCAACTGTCCTAACACAGAAAAATCATGAGGACGCTGAGATACCCATCTCTTTCATTATTTTGACATGTAAAGGAGATGAACTCAACTATTCCCAAGTTGAAGAACAAGCCTACACGGTATATAAATTAGTAAAACATTACAGGCCTTATATTTTGATGTCAAGGACCAAGGTGATTGTCATGTATACAGTCGTTCGCAATGTCCTCGTCCAAAAAGAGTTGGGAGAAAAAAGAGCTCACTAGATGACAGCCCTGCAAGAATATGATCTGGTGATCAAACCTATGAAGATAGTTAGAGAACAAGGGTTGTGTCAACTCTCTTCCTAGTCAAACGATCCTCAAGATCAGCATGCCAATTGGGAACAGGAAGAGGCTATAGCTACATGTTTTGTTAATGCAATCGAAACAGCGACATATGAATGGTATGATCACATCAAGTTATTTCTTCATAATGGGTTTTCTACTGAAACCCTCGATCCCAGGAAATGTAGAGCATTGAGGATGAAATCATCCCCTTATCAAATTATTGATAATGTTGTGTTTATAAATAATTATGATGGGGTTTTCCTTAGATGCCTTGAAAAGGACCAGACTGACAAGTTCCTCTTTCAATTTCATGCAGGACTTGCAGGTGGGCATTTCTCAGGTGATACAGCAGCTCACAAAATCATCCACGTAGGATAAGTTTGGACTACCCTATTCAAATATTCTCATGCATATGTCAGAAGATGTGAGCCTTACCAGAAGTGCACTGGCAAAGTCAAGAAACTTGCCTTCCCTTTGCAGCCAGTAGTAGTCCAATTCCCATTCCAGCAGTGGGGATTGGATTTTGTCGGACCTATCAACCCTGTATCTTCTTTACAGCACAAATACATTTTTACAGCCACTAATTATTTCACCAGGTGGGTTGAAGTAGTCCCTCTAAGACTATGTAACACAAACCAGGTAATTTCCTTTCTTGAAAACCTGTTAGTCACTAGGTTTGGCACCCCTGAGTATCTCATTTTTGACGATGCGTCATACTTCCAATCCATTGACCTAACTAGCTATGCCCTTGAGAAAGGGATCAAGCTTAAATTTTCTGCCAACTACTATCCTTAGGGAAACGGACTTGCAGAATATTCTAACAAAAACTTGATAAACATCTTGAAAAAGAAAGTGGCTTCACATCACAATAAATTGGCATACCAAACTCTATAATGCTCTTTGGGCAGATCGAATCAATCCAAAGGAAGCCATTGGTAACTCCCCTTATTGCCTAGTTTATGGCAAGGAATTAGTTTTGCCAGCTAATCTCACCATCCCTTCGTTGCAGTTAGCCCAATCCATCCAAGAAAATGATTCTTCTCCAATTCTTCTCCATTACAACACAGGATTGATTCTCTGCTCAAGCTAAAAGAGGATATAGAAAAGGCCAAGAACAAATTCTACCAACATCAACAGTTGGTGAAAAAATGGTTTGATGAGAAGTCCTCCTCTAATAGAGACTTTTTGGTGGGATATTTAGTGTTAATATGGGACAGGCAACACAAAGACAACAAGGAGTATACCAAGTTCCAACTCCTTTGGCTGGAATTGTTAAAGAAAATATTGGTCCTAGTACTGTTCAATTACAAACATTGGAAGGGGTCATTGACACCTATCCAGTGAATGTTTTCCTGCTTAAAAGCTATTTTGTTTGAAAATATTCTTCAACCCTGTACCTAGGTTTGGTGTGTTATCTTCCTTTATATATTCTGAATGTTTTCTTGATACTAGTGGACTTTTGGTAATCTCTACACATTTGGCAATGATGGGAAATCAGTCTTTCTCAATATTCAATACTCTTATCCTTAAGCAAATTGTCAGTTTCCATCTTACCTAACTTTTATTAGGATCTGTTATATGTGAATGACAACCAATGATTACAGAATTTTAGATTAATGCGCTCTCATCCCAGTCAATATATCCTATCTTCTTTACTGTTGTGATGAAGGTCATGGAAGAAGAGGTTCGTCTTGTCTAAGGTCTCATTAGGGCACTGCAACATACCTTTATAACCTGGTTAGTCTTACTCTTTTGGAATTCATGGCATGGCCATATAATTTTATTATGTGGATTTCAATATTATAGGTCTCATCATGATCCAGCTCATTAGGTTCATAGATGCTTAGTGGAATGACATATTTGCCATATGATTTGGAGAGGTGGCTTCCAGTTTTCTAGAAGATGGGAGATCCTATCACAGGTTGAATCATTCATGATATGCACAGCATCAGTGAGTAATGCTGCCATTATGTGGACACCAAGCCATGGTAGTGTCTTGCAATCCATATACAAATAAAACCCCAGTCATTCCCAAAAAGAATACTATTTTACATAAGGACGAGGGGGTCCTATCTAAGGTTATCCTTACTATTATCATGGACTTGATTTTGGACTGAAATTATCACCAAATGGTTCCCAAGACATGATAGTTTCTTTCAGCCATATGGCTGGAAGACAAGAGGTCTCCTTACTGAGCCAGCTTGTTCAGTTTCTAGGTCATGTTTGTGAATGGAACCGATCACCAGAACACAGGGCAATGGTCCTATGTCAATACAGTATTGTTGTTCTTTAAAAAAAGGGGGGGGGGAATAAATCATGATTTCAGTGGCCTATGANTTCAGTGGCCTATGAGTGTAGATCCAAAATTGTTAAGTTCTGATCCCAGGTTCAACTTGAACCACGTACCTATGTCAGCCTGAGTTCGAGTGACCCTTATCCTCCAGGCCATCTGAATCGGAGTTGCATTATCTTTAAAATGACCATGGGTGGAAACACATTAATCATTATTTGATAATTCTTTTTTGGTTGCATTCTTATATTAACATTTATTGTAGTCCCAAGTTGATCATTTTTCTACTGACAGGTTTGATTGGAAAAGCCTATTATTTTGCATACATAACGGGTTCTTCCAGCCAGTCGCCATTTGTTGTAGGTACAATAGATCCCATGTTATTCTCACACGGGAGCCCAATTACACATACAAAGGTAACTTAGTAGAATCCTTTGTCCATTTCTTGGCTTCTATTACATTTTTCTTAACTTCTGGGATTTTCTAACTTAACCAAAATTCCCAAAATCCATGCTTGATTTGTGTGTTTTTAAGATGCGGAAAGCTAGTTTTGTTTGGGATTGCTTTGTGATTCCACAACCCGCACCCCGCAACCCACAAGTTGCGAAATGCAGGATTTTGTAGTCATATGTTTTAAACTTCCTCATCCTGCAACCTGCATCCCACAAATGCGGAATGCGGGATGCGGGAGAATTTTTGAAAAAATTGTTTTGGTCAACCCGCAACCCACATCCCATAAATGCGAAATGCGGGGTGCGAGGTGTCATTTGATATGTCATTTGGTTTGCATGTTTCCATAATCAGCATCTCGCAAAGTGTGGAATGCGAGCTGCGGAGAGATTTGAATAAAGTTTTGTTGTTTTGTGATTCTACATCCCACATCTCGCAAATGCAAAATAAGGGTTATGAAACGATTAATAAAATTTGAATTTTGTGATTTAATCCCACATCCCGCAAAGTTTGATCCTGACCGTCGATCTTATCCTCATCCTACGGTCTTGATTATCTCCTATGAATTATATATATGTTGGGATTGTTGACAATTTCTTTTCCATTTTTACCACTGTAATTTCTTGCGCTGTGTGAATTTACTTTGAGGTTTTACCAAGCAACTTTGCCATTATTCTCTCTGGTTATAGGTTAGTTTTAGACTTGTATTTCCTAATTTGAATTATTTACTATTGTTCCAGTATAAATTAGTTTTAATTTATGGTTTATGAGTCCAACAGAACACGTCGACCTCAAAAACGACTCGGATTACCTGGTGCAAAAACCTGCACAAAGATATGCTCACCAAAGCCCCGAATTTCAGTGTCTTCTCTGATATCAGTGGTCGAGTTAGTGAGATGGGCCAGTTGGATTGGTCCTAAATATATTCTATCTTTGAAAACAATGACCTTTCATACTTTCAGGATGACCAACCCATTTACGAGAGAATTAGGGATTCCGGCATCCACATGATTGCTACAAGACCTGCCATTATCCCTTACAACAATGTGGTCAGATGGATTACTGATCATGCAAATCCAAAAGGCCATTCTTTTAATAATAGTACATGATTGCTTATTACCAATTTCTGTTCTGAGACTTTTGTAAAAATTTATGCTATCAAACCTTTTAGTATGCTCCTTAATGTCGATTTTGTCAAAGCTGCTAAGTCGAGGTTTAATTTTGACCAAATGTTGAGGTCTTGGATGGTTGAGCCACGTAATTTTTCTCAAAGGAAGGATGACCTCTACCCAATTGGATGGTTTAAGGAACCCTATTCCCTACTTGCAGTGATGTTGTGCAGGCTCTACGGTCTCCCTAATTGTCCATACTTCATGGAATAATGGGTTTTGATTGCCCATCATGTTATAACCATAGGTAAATCCCTCCCATGGGCTTCAATTCTGTCTTTAGACCTCAAAACAACCATACAAGAATTTCAGAAAGCTACCGCAAGGAAGAAACTAGTTTCTTTTTCTCTATCTACATAGTTGATATCTTTTGCGCTGAGTTCCGTTATCCAAACTTGGGATGGAGCTGGGTACTTCCAACCCCTCCTGTGCACATTTATCATGCAGAGCTGTGGGACACTAACTATGTAAACATATTTTATGACATTTGTGAGAATTTCCTTGTCTGAGTCTATTTCATAATTTTCAACAAGGAAGTCCCTGATTTCTCCCGTAAAGCTAAAACCCTTATAGACACAATGGGGATTGGTATGTCGGTAAATCATTTGCGTACATCAGGGTCTATGGAAACAATGCTGCTCATATGCTACCAAAATTTGTTCCTGACAGGTTGGTTCTTGAAGAAATATCATTTCAGATGGTCACCGAAGGGATATATAAGAAGTGTGCAATGCCCAAAAGGAAAGTCTAGCCCAAGTTTCCTCAAACCCTTGGATCCTTGAGCATACCAACCTCCACCTGGGCGTCAAAAATTAGTGATCACATAGTGTCGCTTAAGCTGGGTTTTTCCAGTAAGAAACAACATTATCCCAAGGGGATTGTTGATCTTTACCTTAAGTAGAATCACTTCAAAACATGGTACGCTCAAGAAGAATCCCCAGATGACTCCATCTATCATGGATTCAATACTTTCTTTGAGGTTTTATCCAAGGATAAAAGTAAAGAAGAACATAGTCAAATCCTGTTGTGTCAAAAGGAAATTAGGGACAGGGTTCAACACTGCAGGGCTATGGAATTAGGCATTCAAGAAAATATGGTGAAAGACAGAGAATCAAAGGAGGCTCAAGTAACCAAAAACACATCCATTGAAACCAGTTCAACTACAGATAAAGGGAAAAGTCCCATGGAAGAAATACCAGAGGCATCTGTTGATTAGCAGGTTAAAGCCTATTTACATACTTCAGAGCAGATTAAACAGAAGCTGAGCAGGATGACTTCGGCATTGGACACTCAAGAAATTACAACTTCTCAACCAGCTGAAGCTACTTAGGTGACTACTGTTGTTGAGAAAGCTCAATATGAACAAACCCATATTGAGGAGATGACACTCAAAAAATTGAAGGTCCAAGTTTCATCCATCCCTGCTTCTACTATTTATTTGACTAATTCAGAAGAGGAGGATGAAAGGATTTACCCTGTGCTTGTCACTGAGGAAAATGGAAATGGTAATGGTTTATAAGAGTTTACAAATATTTTTAATGATAGCAATGAGAGGTCCTCATTGGCTCTCCCACAATCACAACCTTCTTCTCATCCTTTCCCGTCATCTTCTACTTTACTCCTTTTATCAATCCTAGCCTTGTCTTCCTTACCTACTAGTTCTTCCATGACACCTCTGATGTCTCAGCTATATCAAGAATCCACATGTTTTCCCCATTCTATTACACCCATTTCTTTACAAATGCCCATTCCATCATCCACCATACCTCCAGTTTTTAAAGTTCCACTGCATATTCCTTCTTTTAGTTTAGTATCATCTCTTGTTCATGAAAAAGCCTCAACACTTTCACCATCATCACTTCGAGTTACTAATGTAGAGGTTTCATCCATTGAAACTTATGTTTTAGATAATACTTCAACCCCTGAAGTGACTGTTACCCAAAGTAGTACTTCCACTTCACTCACTCCTCATATTACTATGCCCATACCTTCTCATACTATGACTCAGAACTCTTCTTTGATATCAATAGGTATTAATGTACCTCCCATTGATGAGAGATGAATTAAATGAATATTTTGTAATATCTCTCAGGGAGTATCATTATAGAAAAGTTGATAAATCAGTGGTGAAAAGAGGTAAAAAGTGGAGTAGAGATCATAGTAATGTGGATCCATCCCTTTCAAATGAAATTGTGTGGACCCAATGATCAGGTGATCCACAGGTGGATGCTGCAGACACTACATCTATCCTAGGGGATTTTACAGGTGCTAATTTTGATGCTGTCAATAATCTGAACAAGGAATACGATAAGCATAAGGCATAAACTTTCAGATTAAAGGAGGAGCTGGAATAGGTCAAAAGAAAACATGAGGATATGTATGATGAATTACAAGTGAGGAATTTTTCTCTTCATGATGAGTTACAGAGAGAAAATACTACTAATTCTACTTTGGTATAGAAGGTAGCTTTTTTGGAAAAACAAAATGAAGATGCAACTGCAAGTGCAGCTTCATCTTCGTTTTCTAATTTTTCTCAAGAGGAATTCAGGGAGTCAGCTCTTTGGACCAACAGGGAGCATTATGATTTAGTTAGTGAGTTGTTTAAAACTTTGGATAAATTTTTTTAAACTCATGTGACTTTTGATAAGATGTCCATTTTTTTTTAAGATCTGGTTGAAAAAAGGAAACAAGCTTCAAAATCTTATGATGAAGTTACATACTGGCAAAGGTATATAAAAGACAAGACAGACAATGTTACCATTCTCACTAACTTCTAATTTAAGAAAATCAAGACTATCTTAAGATCCTGGGAATATCTAGATGAAACGGCTACTGAAGCTATAAAGAAGGCACAGGCTATTTGTAGCAGAAGGTGGCATGCTGCAGACAATCACATGGATGAATTATCTTTTCCTGCAATGGTACTCATTGACAAAGCATGTCCACCTGGGTTAATGATTGAACAAGTTGAACAGAGGAGAGATGAGGTGGAAGAGAAGATCAAGGAGCTTGATCATGTTGGTATAGATGGTGTGGATCGGTTAATCAAATGACCATTCGCAATGGAGGGGAAAATCCACATGTTTATTCGTTTTTGGCATAAACTGGCTAAAAATGAAATTGAAGATCACAAGTGTAATGCCCAACTTGGCATTGAATCTGCCAGCTATCTTGATATTGAGGAATTTTTACAAATATGGGGGGATTTTCTGGGATATTAGTTTTGTTTATGTTTTTTGATCCCCTTTTGAGCGAGATTCATTATTTTGTAATAATTATTTAAGAGGTAGTTCTCGAATGTATGAGGGGACTTTTAGAGAAGGAAGGATTGGTATAGGAGACAGAAAAACACCTCTGTTTTTCCTGAGGTTTATGTAATTTATTGAAAAACTTTGAATAAATACACTACTGTTATTTCATATCTCTTTTCTATGATCTGATTGAATCTCTTTGACAGATCTCAATTTTTCTTGTTTTCTAATGGCCAGATAATGCTGTGATTTACTTGTAATTGATAAATGTGTTCATTCATAACCTAGATTTTTCTTCGTTACTGATTAATGCATTGTAAAAGATCTAAGGAATTTATTCTTCAACTATCTTTATATGTTTATGCAAGTGATTGAACAGTATAAATTTACAGCAAGAAATGTTGGTTTTTCAACTGACGTGTGCTATGCAGGTTGAATTTGAGTGATGTAATCTTAGGTTACTGTCGATTGATTTTTTCTAATTAATTGATTGTAAGTTAAGGAGATAAGTTCTTAATCTAATTCACATTTTTGTTGATTGGGTGAAGTTACTTGTCTGTTTTTCACCTATGGTTCACTTGCAAATCAATTCAACATATTCTTTAAATAGGTTAAATTTAGATCATGCTTTCTTTTACTACTTAGATATGAGTTTCCCTTTCCTCACATCACTTGCCTTGTTTTCCAACCTGGGAAAAAAATCCTTTGTGGATCAAATTCTCAAAAGCTAGCGGAGGCTATTGAAATATCCGTGGGAGATCACTACCTCAAAGAACTTGAGGATAAAGCAATACTTGCGTGGCATTGATTGAAGCCTTTGGCTGGGATTTCTCCACGTGTTGCAAGCTTTAGTCACCCTTTTCAGCCACATTCATAACTAAGGCTTCAACACCTCTGCAACCAAATCATCTCCTTACTATCCTTTGTAGCAGAAACATAATCTGCTTCTGTTGTTGAAATATCAAAAACCTGTTACAGTTTTGAAATCCAACTTACTGTTGTTCCACCCATAGTAAACAAATACCCTATGTTGCTCCTCCTGTTGTCTTTATCACCAACCATATATGCATTAACATATCCCTGTAGAATAGTGTCTGAGACTCCAAAACATAATGCATGTGATGTGGTACCTCTCAAATACCTGAGAATCCACTGTACTGCTTTACAATTCTCTTTACCTGGATTATTCATATACCTACTCCCAACTCCCACTGCATGTGCAATATCTGGTCTTGTGCACACCATGGAATACATCAATCTTCCAACAGCTAATGAATAGGGAATCTTGGACATGTAATCTATTTCTTCCTATGTCTCTGGACACATCTTCTTAGTTTGAAATGGTTGGCTAAATGTGTACTAATTGGTTTTGCATTCTGCATTCTAAACCTCTGCAACACCTTTTCTATGTAGTCACCTTGAGACAACATCAATTTGCGATTTTTCCTGTCTCTTGTTATTCTCATACCAAGGATTTACTTTGCAGCAACCAAATCCTTCATTGAAAATGAATTAGCTAGTTTTCGTTTGAGCGCATTTATATAATGCATGTTAGACCCTACAACAAGCATGTCATCCACATAGAATAACAAGATAATATATCTTCCATTATCTAGCCTCTTGAAATCAATGCAGTGTTCAGAATGACATCTATTATAACCTTGTTCTATCATAAACTTATCAAATTTTAAATACCACTTCATTGGAGCTTGCTTCAGGCCACACAATCTCTTCTTCAACCTGTAAACCAAATTCTCCTTCCCTTTGACCTCATACCCTTGTGGCTGCTTCATATAAATCTCTTCCTCCAAATCCCCATGGAGAAAGGTTGTTTTTATATCTAATTGTTCAAGATGCAAATATTCTACCTCCACTAGACTTAAAATAGTTCTAATTGAAGTCATTTTAACAACAAGAGAAAATATTTCATCAAAGTCTATGCCTTTCTTTTGTGCAAAACCCTTTAGCCTTGTACCGCTTCTTGCCTCCATCTTCTTCCTTGGACCTGTAAACCCATTTATTCTACAATGACCTTTTTTCTGCAGGAAACTGAACCAAATCCCAAGTCTGGTTTCTTACTAATGAGTCCATCCCATCATTCATGCCTTGCTACCACTTATTTCTAGTTTCTACCTGCATTTCCTCTTCATAACATTCTAGTTCACCAGAACCAATCATCAATAAATAATACAGTGAAGGAGAGAATCATTCAGGGGGTCTACTTAACCTGGTATATTTTCTTATAGTTGCAGGAGTTTCAAGTACCTGCTATTGCTCTTGATTTTATGATGCCTTTGGAACTTCATTTTCTTTGAGTTCATCAAGCACTGTGTACTCTGTGTTTACTTTTCCTCTTTCTTTCCATGCAACTAATATTTGTACAAGACCTTTTCATTGAATACTACATCTCTACTCCTAATTATTTTTCATTTTTCATAATCCCACAAACAATAACCAAAATCATCAACCCCGTATCCAATAAAGGTACATTCCTTGGATTTAGCCTCAAGCTTTGTTCTATCATCTTTATCAATATTGACAAATGCTTCACAACCAAAAGTGATCAGAAATGAGTATTTTACCTGTTAACCTGTCCATGCCTCCTCTAGAATACCACCATACAAAGCACTTGAAGGCCCTCTATTTATTAAAAAAACATCAATATTTACAGTATCAACCCAAAACTGTAAGGGCAACCCTGCATGCAATCTCATACACCTTGCATGCTCCATGATCGTTTCGTCCATCCTTTTCGACACACTATTTTCTTGTGGTGTTCTAGGTACTATCTTCGCTCTGTGAATCCCATTGTGTGAATAATAACTGTCCAACTCCTTTCTGCGATATTCACCTCCATTATCAGATCTGTGACATTTCAATTTTTTTCCTGTCTCATTATCAACCAAAGATTTCCACTTCTTAAAAGTATCAAACACATTATATTTTTGTCTAATGCAATAAACCCAAGTTTTTCTAGTTGCATCATCAATAAAAGTAACATAATAACAAGAGCCACTAAGATATTGTACCTGACCTGGTCCCCATACATCTGTATGGACAAGCTCTAACTTTTCACTCTTCTTTTGTTTCCCAACCCTGAGAAAACTAACTCTCTTTTGTTTTCCATAAACACAATTCTCATAGAATTCCAAACTTACCTGCTTTAGATCTGGAAGCAGTTTCCTTGAGTGGAGAATCTGCATCCCCTTCTCACTCATGTGGCTAAGCCTATGATGCCACAATGCCACACCTGTTTCTGTGGAAGCCACATAGATAGAATAATCAGTATTATGAGGACATAAATATAACGTGCCTATCCTATCTCCTTTTTCTATTACCATTGATATTTTAGTGACCTTCCACCACGTTTCTCCAAATGTAGACAAACAGCCGCCATCTCCCAACTACCCTGTTGAGATCAGATTTATTTTCATGGTAGGAATGTGCCTTACATATTTTAGTCGCTAGTCATTTCCATTATTTAACTTAATCGGTACCTTACCCTTTCCAAACATTTTACATGGTTCATCATCCCCCAATAACACATGCCCAAAATCACCTTGAACATAATCATGAAAGAATCCTATGGGGTGTAGCATGACATGAAGCCCCTGAATCTACTACCCAGTAATCACTAGTATTATCTAATGCAATAATCAAAGCATCTTGTAACACATCACCTACTACATTCGCTTCCCGAGTAGTCTCTTGTTGTTTGTCTCCTTTCTTCTTTGGAGCTTTGTAGTCTTTCTTCAGATGTCCTTTCTTACCACAGTACTGGCACTCTATTTTTCCAAATATGGACTTGGATCTGCCCTTTCAATACTTTCCATGGTTACCTAGGCTCTTTCCTCTCTCCTTTTGTCTCCCTCTTCTCTCCATGGTCAACGCATTACCTGATGTCTCACTTGTGATTTTTCTTCGCATTTCCTCACTAAGAATAACACCAACAACATCATCAAACTTAAGAGTGCGTGAACTAGGGACATAGTTACTTACATCCATGACCAAGCTATTCCAACTTTCTGGAAATGAACACAATATTAGAAGAGCCCTAACCTCATCATAAAAGTTCACTTTTACAGAACTTAGCTGATTGGTAATTGTATTAAACTCATTTAAATGATCGAAAACAGATCCACTTTCTGATATCTTTATATTAAATAGATGCGTCATTAAAAAAACTTTTTGGAAGCTGTGGAAATTGAACCCATGTGTTAGAACAAGTACACTCACAAAAATTGCCAAATACACATGCAAATTACACACAAAGGAGACTGAATATGGAGCAGAACACTAATCTATATTGAATAAGTGTACAATAGCCAACCCTGTGAAGTCATAGGCTACCACAATAAATAATTACATGAGATATTCGAATGCATTGGGATGTCATTCAAATTGGTCAAAAGCAGGCTTACTAAATCTAAGTAAATCCCCCATAGGTGCATAAAGCAGCTTCCAAATTTGTCTAGGAGCTCACGAATTGGAAAAATCAATTAGGAAATCTAATAGGTGATGGAAGGACAAATCATACATGCTTTTATTAGGAGAAAAGAGTGGAGGATGATGAGGACAAAAACAAGTTAACTTCACCTAGTCAAACTTTCCCAATTGCCTTAAAACTCAGCAAAAGCAGGCAATAAAGCAGAAAAAGAAAACATGCGCTAGGAAGGATAGGAATAAAGAAAAATTGATTCCAAGTGGTTTTGTAAGCACTGCATGACTCAATTTTATCAAGTTTGACCACTTTGGACATGTGGAGGACAACTTGCATAAGGTGGAATATGGAAACTAGGAAAATAAGACAAAAATGGATTAATTAGTGTCTAAGGTAGCTAACTATGGGTTGATTATTCTAACACCCCCCCTTAAGCCTGACTTATGAGTAAAATATCAGAAAATTATAGGGCCTAGCAACACATCTTAGTCACCCTTTACATACTGCATGTCCATTTAACCAAGGAAAGAGGCAAAAACCCAGTGGGAAAAATCCTCCCTTAAACATGGATAGTAAAACAAAATTTGAAAATCTTGTCATCACTCATGCTTCACAGCATGATCAAAAATCCCCAACAATGATTTGAGATTGCTGAATTTCTTCTCACAAAAAACTTTGGTGAAGATATCTGCTACTTTTTCTGAAGATGAACAGAAGAGTAGGTGAATGGTGCCATCATGCATAAGCTATCTGATGTAGTGCATATGGATCTCAATGTGTTTGGTTCTTTGTCTCTGAAATGGATCATTGTAGATTTGAATTGTACTCTGATTATCACAATAGATAGTAGTTGAGTATTATGATTCGAAGCCACACTCACCAAGTAACCCCTGCAACCATAAACATTGAGTTGTTGCATTTACAACTCCTCTGTACTATGCTTCTGTAGATAAGAGTGCAATGGCACTCTGTTTCTTGCTTGACCAGCTGATTGGTCCTTCAGCAAGCATGAACACATATCCTAATGTTGAATTTTGATATGTGTTGTCACCTGCCCAATCACTGTCATTAAACCCAATCAAATCAAGATCATATTTAGCTTTGTAGAAGATCCCATGAGTCCTTGTTCCCTAAACAAAGTTAATGATCCTTTTGGCTGCTCTCCAATGGATCTCATGAGGCTGATCCATGTATCTTGAAGCCACACTTACTGTATAAGAAATATCATGTCGAGTATGTGTAAGGTATAGCAAACACCCAATCAGTTGCCTATACAGTGTATTATTTACCATAGGTGAAGAATCTGCTTCTTCAAGCTTAACTCCTGAAAGGAAGGGAGTCTTGCTTGGCTTGTAATATTTCATGTTGAACTTGTTCAGAAAATCCAAATCATACTTGGACTGATGTACTTTTATTCCATGTTTGGTTTGAGCAATCTCGAGACCCAAGAATTGGCTCAATAACCCCAAATCAGTGATAGAGAATGCATGGTTCATTGCATCCTTCAAGGAGGCAATTTCATCCTTTGAGGTTCCTGTAATGAGAAGATCATCTACATACAAGAAAATAATCATCAAAGAACCATGAATCAGCTTCAAATAAACATTAGGATCTGACTTGCATCGAACAAAATTCAATGATAGCAGAAAGCTATCAATCTTGGCATACCAAGCCCTAGGGGCTTGCTTAAGCCCATACAATGATTTCTTTACACAAGAGATGGATTATTAGCAAAGCCTTGAGGATGCTACATGTAAATTTATTTAGTAATATCTCCATTCAGGAAAGCACACTTCACATCCATGTGATGTACCTCTGACTTCTTCGAAGCTGCAATGTCTAAGGCTAGCCTGATGGAGTCCATCTTTGCCACTGGTGCAAAGGTCTCATTGTAGTATATGCCATGTACCTATGAGTAGACCTTGGATACCAATATTTCCTTATATTTCAAAGGTGAACCATCAGCAGCAAACTTGGTTTTGTAAACCCACTTACATTGAACTAGCTTCCTCCCTGGGGGAAGATCAACCAGCTCCCAAGTGTTGTTCTTCTGGAGTGAGCTGAACTCTTATTTCATGGCTGTTTTCCATCTTGGATCATGTGCTGCATATTCATATGTATGTGGGTCTGATTCAACCATCAGATAGCATTTATCTGCAAACAAAGGGTCTTTCATACACAGAGCACTCTCAAACTGAGATCTAGTCCTCCTAGGATCACTAGGATTTCCAGCTAGTTCTCCAGCTGCATGAATGGTATTTGCTGCCCATTTTGATCTTGTAGAACTGTTAGGATCTAAAATTAAATAATCATTATCAGACATATCAGAATCAGCAAACTCAACTATCTCTTCACTTACATTCAATGGTTCTGGTGGTGAAGAGGATTCTCCAACTTCCACTACTGCTAAAGGCTCTTCTTGGAACTGAACACTCCTTTCAATGAAGGATTTTTTTGTGATAAAATTGATCAGCTTGTACCCTTTTGAATCTTCAAAGTACCCAACAAATAGACACTCTTGGCTTTGGGGCTGCAAATCCTTCCTCTTTTCTGTTGGAATTCTAGCCCAAGCCCTTGAGCCAAAAATCCTGAAATGGGTCACATCTGGCTTGTGCCCACTCCATGCTTCGAAAGGAGCCATACCATAAAGATGTTTATGAGGCACCCTATTCTGGATATAGGCTGCACATTTTATAGCTTCGGCCCAAAAATTTGGTGGAAAAGTCTTAGCTTCCATCATGCAGGTTGCCATCTCTTTTAGTGATGTGTTCTTCCTCTCAGCAACACCATTTTGCTGTGGTGTGTAAGGGATAGAATGCTGCATCTAAATACCTACATATACATAATATTGAATGAACTCAGACTTGACATACTCACCACCATTTTCAGATCTGAGGACCTTGAGTTTCCTCCTAGACTGGTTTTCAACCAAAGCCTTAA
>LPNX010166182.1:415674-435913 GCA_001517045.1 Pseudotsuga menziesii
TAGCTGCATTGGGATCTGATTCTATTGCCATAGTCACTATGTAGAGGCCTTTCTCTCTAAAAATTATCTCCATCTCTGCTTTCCATTCAAATAAATTAAATGGAGTCAAGATGATCTTCTGAGATTGATCCATAGCTTAGAAATTGTCCCTTCAGTCAGCAGAATGCTCCCAGTCAATGATGTCGAACCTGCAATNTATTTTTCACTAAGATCAGAAAGACACTTATAGTTAAGGTGGCCAAATATTTCATGCCAAAGCTTGCTTGCCTCCTTAGCATGAATCAGAAGAGCAGAGGGGTTTGAGTAGGGTAGGAAGTGTGAGAACATGTATACCTTCAAAGTGTGATTTGCAACTCCTTTTGCAATGAATTNAGGAGACAAATCAATATACAAAGGCTTTGATACCATGTGTAAATTGAACCCAGGTGTTAGAACAATTACACTCACAAAAATTTCCAATTACACATGCAAATTACATACAAAGGAGACTGAATATGGAGCAGAACACTAATCTATATTGAATAAGTGTACAATAGAAAACCCTATGAAGTCATAGACTACCACAATAAATAATTACATGAGATATTCGAATGCATTGGGATGCCATTCGAATTGGTCAAACGCAGGCATACTAAATCTAAGCAAATCCCCCATAGGTGCATAAAGCAGCTTCCAAATATGTCTAGGAGCTCATGAATTGGAAAAATCAATTAGGCAAGCTAATAGGTGATGGAAGGACAACTCATACATGATTTTATTAGGAGAAAAGAGTGGAGGATGATGAGGAAAAAAAACAAGTTAACTTCACCTAGTCAAACTTTCCCAATTGCCTTAAAACTCAGCAAAAGCAAGCAATAAAGCAGAAAAAGTAGACATGCACTAGGAAGGCTAGGAATAAAGAAGAATTGATTCCAAGTGGTTTCCCAAGTGCTCCATGACTCAATTTTAGCAAGTTTGACCACTTTGGACATGTGCAGGACAACTTGCATAAGGTGGAATATGGAAACTAGGCAAATAAGACAAAAATGGATTAATTAATGTCTAAGGTAGCTAACTATGGGTTGATTATTCTAACAAAAGACAAGGTTTTTTTGTAGAGCTTACCGAATGATCTCATCACTCCCTTTGTTTTTTTTTCTTTCAAAATATTGAAATCCATTGATGAATCCATGCACAACCGTATTGTTCCTAGTGCCTTTCTTTCAAGAACCTCCCATTCTTCATCCTTCATAGCCACTAGCTATTTTGCTTTTATGCCCAATGGAATGGTACATATAGTCCTCCATTTGCATCTTCCATAACTAATAGTTTTGGCTGTTAAATTTCTCGACCCTAAACTTTCCCTCTTCCTCCATTGCTCCCACTTGAACCGGGAACCCTTCTTTCCTACGAGTTTACCAACCAAATAGACCCTTTGGCTCTGATACCAATTGTTAGAAAATAGGACCACATAGCAATAACAGATATACAGTTAAATCATTAAAAAAGATGCAAAACACATTAAACACATTATAGAGAGATGCAGATATAATGTGGTTCACCCAAACGATGGGATACATCCGTAAAGAAATTTCCAGTCCTTGTATTACAGTCCAGAAAGATGAAGGGATACAACCTGCATCAAAACCATTGCACTTCCACTTCACGCTCTCACAGTCTCTCTCACACAATCACATAGATTGTTTACAATGCTATAATACCATACATAGTCATGTTACAATGCTTTCTTTTATAAGGGAAAAATACCATGGGAAAATACTATGGTTAACCCAATACCGTGGGTCTGCATAATTGTTGGCCAACACAATTTCAAATTTCTTGCTCCATTTCTTTATGTGTATTTCCATGGTGCCCCGTGATAAGCTTATGCAAATAGATAATAGAGAAGTTCAGTATCCAATTTATGTCAAGTTTTTTAGTTATTTTCTAAACTTGGTAACCAATTTGGACATAATGTGGAAGTTAGTTTTCAAGATTGTTAAGCATTATATTACATAGGCTAATACTAGATTTCTGGTATTATTGTTGGCTCTGTGAGACTTAGGTTGTTATATTATTTTGTCCTGGGGAAAAAAATGGGATTTTCTCCCATTCTGTCCTATGTACATTTCTTTTGTTCTCTCTATATGCATATGAACATATGGAAACTACTTAGAGTAAAATGATGTGACTTGTGCCGATTGAATCCCACTTTGTATTGATTTCGATATACCTAACAATCATATTAAGTTATTGATGGTCATTTGTTAGACATTAATAAAATTATATAATTTTATCTATTGTTATCAATATGATTGAAATAAACTAAAACATGTAAATAGTTATTGGAATTTCACAGCCTTTGATATTCTCACCTTTCTGTCTTTGCAATCCACAATATAACTATAGAAATGGGTCAACAATACTAGCCTGTCAAACATACAAATAAAGTCAGAATTAGGTAAGAAAAATAACAAGAGTCTTCAAATTATGACATTTTTAAGGATTTGGCATAACACAGATTGATGTCAGACATACCTTTACCTGTCGAGCATCAATTGACATTAGTGGAATACAAATTAGCAGCATTCCACATGTATGAATTGAAGTTGTGATGCCCATTTTCCAACAGAATCATTGAACAATAAGCATTGGATTCTACAATACAAACCAAAAATCATTGACATAATCCTAAAAGAGGACAAGTTCAAGGTGTGTCCTTTTGATAACTATGACAAGCATACATTTTCTAAATGTTGATGTACCACAGAGGAAATAAATAATGATGCTAGAATTGATAAGGTTGTAAGCATGAGTGATGGTCCTATTAGGGCTACAGTAAGTTTCATCTCAATTTTAGGTTCCGATGACCCTACTATGTTCAGTGATTCCAATTGTGGGGTTTTTAGATGACTTCTCATAATCATTACAAGCACAAATATGCCATCAGTTCCTGCACATTACAATAGCATGTTTTTAGTTTCTTACCAAGAAAAAACAATCTGAAATGTTTCAATATGAAGGTTTGAAAATGATGGGAATTTCCCTAAGCAAGTACATTGTACACATTATTTATTATTCAAATCTTAGACACGGTAGAATAGTTGTTGCACTATGTCCACTGATTCAAGTTTCATCATTTACGAAGCATTTCTACATGTGTAAGGTTATTTATTTGTAGATAAGGAAATCACTTCATTCTTTCTAAAAATAAGTTTTGACATATAAAATGTATACTGATCCCAAAGCATGGGAATAATCAAAATTTCAAACTAGAGCTTTTCTTATTATGTTTAAGAAACAGATCCTGATAAAAATTGTAAGTATACAGTAAGTTGCTTACGTTATTAGTAATTAATGTTTCTTCATGGCACAAATGATAAACATGAACCTCCATCACTCTTAGCTAAAACATTGAAGATAAACATTCTGGAAGTGATGATAGAGCTTGCAAACTTTCAAAATTTGGAAGTTAGGAGTTTATAATAAAAAAAATTTCATTTCATAGTCGTGTAAGAATGAATCTTATGGGTAACCTCCATGAGGCAAGTTTGGTCATTTCATTAACTGCAAAAAAGTATTGTTTTCCTAGATGATTAAAAAAATTCATCTGAGAATCAAATAAATTCAACTGCTAGTCTACAGGGGGTCATCATCTTTGTATTCTAATCAATCTTAACTTATCAATATTTTCTAATTGATACATGGTCAATGATGTTGTTGATTAATGAAAAGAAGAAAGAACTTGAACTGTTTTGTAGGGATTTACATTAAATCAGGGTTTACCTAAGACTTTACAAGAATGTGCAAAATTTTGAAACTTACGATGAATTACCTAGACCATGAACTAGAAAAGGTACAACTAAACAAACTATTGGAGAAAACCCACCAATAAAGCCTCATCGACAGGGGTTCTCACTCTGTAAACGCCCAACCAACGCAATCTCCCTATGCACTGGCCTAGACAAGTTTTACCTTGCCCAGAAACATTCGTAGAACAGACAAAGTCTCACCCAAGATGTTCAAGGGAGAGATGTCGGAACTAAGTTTCTAGCAGTAAGAAGGGAAGATATGGCATTCTATGGGTAAAACAACATAAATATCAGATTATAGAACTAAGACAATGATCGTAACTTATCTTTGTAACTATCAATCTACCAGATTGCATCATTCATTTGTCGCAGCAGTGTTAGCGCAATAGTATCATTCATAAAAAAAACTAAACCATCAATTATCGGAAATGCAACAGAACTGGAATAGATCACATCATTAGATTATTACATCAGCATCAATAAATCATAACCGATTCAACACACTTCTCAGTGATATCGCAACAGAGAAAACATGAAAACATAAGACAATATTTATGCAACAACTGTCATATCATATTAATTCTACGCAATAGTTCCAAAATAGACAATTCTTCTCCACATCAGGAGGCCAAATACATCCCAAAAACCAAGATAGATCGCAGATAAAATAGAAGACTCATCAAAACCTTAGATAGATCGCACCAGATCTCGTACTTCATGTGATTATCTCTAACCTTTGATAGCTCATGATGAGGATCTTGATCTCATTCATAATAATGTCTATTACAATTCCAAAACTAGCTCTATATATAGGCTTGCACCTTTACATCGAAGGTCCACTTCTAACTAAATTCTAACCACTACTTACCTATATCCACAAAACGTGGTCAATTAATGCATTAAATATAAAAAGTAGCTATTTTTCCTCCCAATGCGTTGATCTGGCCTTACGCGGTGTCGCGTGAGCTTGCATACTTGCTATGATGCTGCACAACTCACTTACCAAAACCCCTTCTAACAAACCCCCAACACAATCTTGTGGTTCGTCCTCGAGCAATGTCAGGTTGATAGGGTATACGTCGATGTCTAGGCCTTGAAATCTTTAAACTGCTATGAGATCTTGTGAACCTGGAGCTGGAATTTGTCGCTAGTGTTTTGAAAGTTAAGCAAATCCTGCTACACGGGGTGGGATGTCCCAACCTTGCCATCAAACATCTGTCAGTTTTCTTACACCACCTGTAGTGTTGCAACTGCTTTGATAGCCAAATTCCCACCAACTTCTTGGAACTCATCCAACTGGGCACAATGCTTTTGTTGGCGTTCTTGGGCACAGGAATCTCTCTATTGTAGGTCCTTCAATTCCTCATATTGCGTGATCTGTACCGTGAGTGGTAGTTCTCATAGCGCTGTCTTCAGTGTCGTCAGTTGTCCTTCAGCTTCTTGTGCCTGCGTGGTCAGTTGGTCGAGCTACTCATCTTGGACAACGCTTTGCCAAAACTGCGTCATTGCCTCCATAATTGTCTTGGCCTCTTGCTCCATGGTTTCAAATTGGGCCGCTATCTCTTCAATGGAAGTATTTCATTCAGCAACCTGCTCCGGCGGCGTCTCTAGATGGACCAAGGGATTGAGCACCAGGTTGGTGTCCTGAAGTTGGGAAATAACTTCCCCAAGTTGCTTGGCCTTAGCGACTGCAGTAAGCTCAGCCGTGTTCTCAAAAATATGTTGACACACCTCATCAAAAGCTTGCTCAACCTCGCCAACACTTGCACACAGCTATGCCTTCTAAATGATGAGGCGGTCTTGCTCCTTCTTCATGTCTATAATTTCCTCAACATCCTTGCACTACAGCTCGACCTACCCCACCTTCAATGCATTGATTTCTTGTACCTTTTCTTCTACCAGCTACACCCTAACCTGATGCAGCTCCTCTGCTTCTTTCTAGAGGTTCTCAGTTGTGCTCTACGACTATATGTATCCATTAGTCAACTTCTTATGTCTATCCACCAATTCACTAGTACAAAATGAGGAATTAGCTACTAGGTGACTAAAAATTCTAGTCACCACAGGTTTTCTAAGTGATTTACTACTAAATATGAGCAATTTTGATTGACCCAACTATAAACGACTAAAATTAATGACTAATTTAGTCACCAGTTAACAAATATGACTAGATAATAAGTGACAGAGTTAAAAATGACTAAAATAAACGACTAATTTAGTCACGACATAAAAAATGACTAGATAGAAGAATATGAATTAGTCATTTATGTTAGTCATTTTTAATTGTGTCATGGAAATTTGGAAATTTGGCAATGAAGTGTAATTTTTGTAAGTTGTCTACCTTCTATCAGTAATATTAGTGTCATGCACCTCGATCTTTAGAGATCCAACAAAGCAATTGCATGAATTTTCTCTTGACCATCTTTATCCCTGCGGCACCATTGAAGCAAACCTGGTTAAGCGCGTTCCAAAGGAAAATTATGTTCCTACGTCAATTATGAATTAGGTAATAGAACCAGTACCATATATATCATTACCTAGATAGAAGCATCATAGCCCTACATACCCTTGAGAACTGGCCATTCGAATGTGCCTCCTCCACCTAGACTTACCAAATGCATCCAATGCATGGCCAAAAAAACACGTCAACTTCGTATTTCTGGGCTGAAGGTATCGTTTGACCCCTGCTCCCCTATTTTTGCACTTGATACCCTATTTTTGCAGACAATAAGCCAGTTCAGGATCTCGCAGCGACCAGTCGGAGTGCTTCAAAGGTATGGTTCTTGCCGCTCCAATTGTGTTCATCACTCCAATCAATAACTAGTTGTTATGGTTTTTTACAAGTCTCAATACTGCTGAAATTACTGCTTCCATTTTATATTTGCAATTATCACCATCTCCAGCCTATGCGCTCATAACCATATGCATTTTGAGCTTTCAACCTGGGAAAAACATGTACTAATTTGCCAGGTGTGAGAGGTGTGAGTACCTCCTAAATGCATACTAATTTGCCATATGTGAGAGGAAGTGATGTTTTAATTTTGGTAAAAAATTAATGACGTAATTTTTATGTTTAGCTATTTCTATAAGTCGCTGTTAATTTTTTCTTAATTTTTCTAGAGGTTGAACTTTAATGAAAGTGGTTTCTAAACCCAAATTTTAATTCCAAGTAATATGGATATGATGGGTGTATATTGCATAATGTTAGAGGGTGTCATTTATGAGTTGTGTTATATCAGGAAACCTACATCCATTTTTCAACAGTGCTCACAAGTGTTTGTCGATCCCAAGAGTTGATACACTCGATGTTTGTACTTCATGTATAAGTCGATGTGATCAAGTGGCAATGCTGTTAATCAATCCAAGTATGCGTAAAGAGTCGATGCCGATTCTCATTATGCTACTCCATGAAGTTGATCCCAGAGTTGATACAGGAGTCGATGCCTTCTTATGAAAGGAAATATTCGTTAGAATATTTTTATTGAGGGCGATTCTTACAAACCTTGGTGCCATGATCAGTTTTATCTCCGGGTGCCTATTTCATCAATTTTGCCTATATATCGATTTAATTGCTTAATTTTTCGTTTCGCCTTTGCATTTGCTGCTGGGAGTTGATTGTTTCAGGCAGGCCTGAGCACCTTGCATAATTTTATTTTTTGACAGAAAAATGGCAGAGCAAAGTTGGAGATTAAAATTACATGAAACGACTTCAGTTGCAACTATAAAAAAATTTGTGTCTCAAGGGGACCAGAGCCTCTGAATTCATTATGAAGGATGGGTGGCTAGGATACACGTCTTTGGTATATTCCCCAAATTCGTCAAGCATACACATTGAATGACAAAGATTTATTGTGAATGGGCAGCAATGTGGGAAAACCTCAAATCAAATGCGTAAGCAATTTTTCAAAATGTATTTTTGATGCAATTTTATATGCTGTCATTTTATTTTTTGTTTTTACTATTTAGAAAAACAAAATTTTAAAACCTGTTTCTAAACTCAAATTTTAAGTGCAGATAATATGAATGCTAGGAAGTGTATATTGCATAATGTTAATGTTAATGAGTATTAATTATTGATTTGTGTTATTTTTGGTAAGTAATTTTTTAGATTTTTTAAAAATATATAATAAAAACTATTTTTTTCATTACTTAAATTCTTTAATAAAAAATTTATTAATGAGAAAATTTTACCTTAAATTTATTAATGAAAGAATTCTACCGTAATGGTTGAAAAGGTAACTTTTTTATACGAGGAAAGAAATAAAAATAAATAAATAAAATAGTTTGAAAAATAAAATTGAAATGATCGAGCAAAAAGACAATTGCTAATCCAATTCTATTGGCATCATTTTTTTCCTAATCCAATTCTGCTGCCATCGTTTTTTCTTCAACCAATTCTTGCCAGGCGAAAGGTCAATCAATCTTACAATTCTCAATTGGTCGTCATCGGGCAGATAATCCACGGAGGGACAATGTGAATTTGAAGAGAGTCTCTCTAGATGGTGGACCGACGGAGCTGCGTTGTTCCACCTATTCAGCAATCTAGGAAACGTGTTCCTCTTTCCAATTTGACAAATCAGGCATCCGCCCAATGTAAGCATGGCGTTCCCCATAGCCAGGTGAAAGCATTTTCCAATTTCTGTCCAAATGGATTTTCTTGGTTTTGGCATTTGTATTCAGAGAATGCAAGGGTTTTAGGTTTTTTCTAGGTATTTATTCTAATTTTACTGGGCAATTTGCTTTTGAAAATTTATGTCTGAAATTGTAAAAAAATGATTACTTTGTCTTAAAGGGATCTATTAGCCAATTAGCATCTTCAAAAGCCAGGGCTAAAGCACTACTACATTTCGATCCAAAATCCGACGGCGCATGGATTTCTCTTTTTAAACTTACCAAAAATCACAAGGATACATTTTTTTTTTTGTAAATGTGGCCACAAGCGTCGGTGAAGCGACGACTATTCTCATAACCGTCGGTTAAACAACGGCGCGTTAGTAAGCGTCGCTTAAGCGACGACGCTTTTGGAAAGCGCCGTCGCATATCCGACGCTTAGGTTCATTTCCTACACACACTCATATAAATAGATGTAGGCCTAGGTTCATTATCTTACACCTTTAGTGGTACCATTCTTGCAAATATTAGAGTTTGTTGATGGCAAATATTATATGTTGAAATTTGAAGGTTGATGTTATTGATTATTGATGATTGATCATTTGATGACAACGTTATAAGTTATAACTCTTAGATGATTGATGTTATATGTGTATTGAAATGATTATATCTACGTTTTCATGTTTTCTATAGCGAATTTGACATAATACATGTTTTTTTTTAAATTTATACACATCAAAATATATTAAAATATGTATCATAAGAAATGCTCCCAAAATGGAAGCTTTTGAAATTTTTTAGTTTTCGTTCCCGCTTTCCGCTTTTTGCTCCCTTTCCCTGCTCCCAACAACATATAGATTGAGACAATCTCTTATCTCTATGAAGAATTTCTTGCCTTATTATCAATGATTCTCTCTTTAGATCATGTTGGGTAAGTTCCAACTATTTTCTCACTGCATCTATGTAAATTAGCACAGGGAAAACATTGTTTAATTGACCATAGTGCACTTATGCATTCTAGGCATTGTTTGTGGGAATCATAACTAATGGGGCAAAGATACTGGTGCTAGAAAGGTTGCTACTCTTTCTTCCTTGCTACAATGGTTGTCAATGCATTTCATGGATGATGTTCAAGCTGACAAAGCTGCAATAACTACACGTTGCTTTCCTATGTAATTTACGGATTTAAAATTGATTGGGCTTTCTATTTTTCTTGCTATTCAAAGGGAAACCCTATGTTTTTTTGTGTAAGCAAGTTAACCCACTTCCTTGCCTCTTACCCTAGTTCTCCTATGTCTCTCTTTTCTCTAATTTCCTTCTTGATGGGAAATTTGGAAACCCTATGGAAAGTGAAAATGACATTCTAAAAATATTCTTGAGCACTATGTGATGAGTTTCAGTTGTACTTTCTAGTCTTCCTTAAACCACACTTAATATTGGAGATCAAGTTTGTTTTAATATCATGTGCAATTCTTTCTATAGATTTAACCCAAATATCTTTACCATTGAAGATTGATTTTTGGAAGAGGATAAGATTACACAAGGAGGTAACCACATATCAAGCCCAATCCACTATTACATTATAGTGCTTTTGCAATTAAATTTGATTATTATTATTATTATCTTTTGTATGAAACAAAATGCATGTAAATATCTATGTAAATTTATATGTTAAATATGTTTTTTCTTTCGTACAAAATGTTTCATTACATTTTTTATTAGCAATCTAATCACCTAACAAAAAAACATATATTGACATATCAAGTTGAAATCAAGTATAAATGTTGTGTCAATTTGACAAGCTCAAGAAAACAAAAAGCTAAACTTCATCTTCATTATAACATATAGCCTTGTATAGCCTACATAGCATGAGCACCCTAGAATTTGAGGGAGAACCCATAAAACTAATGTGATCATCAACACATATGGCCTTTTCAGGTGGAACGCTATCATGGTTTGATGTTATGCTAAGAGAAAGGGTCATCAAGACATCTTTTTGACCCCTTCATTGGGCTATAGATGGTTTATTCCTAGAGTGCCTTGGTCCCTTTATGTTACTTTTCACATTGGGATGATATATTGCACCATTGGAGGGACCAAAGCCTTGGAGTGCCTTATTTGTAGCTAATCAACACATATGAGGGAAACACATCAATTGGCCTACTCACACGTACCTTTTAAAAGGAGTCAAACTAAATCATACATTCAGTCGTTGAGCAGGACTTTTCTGGGAACCCTCAGACATGAGGCATATCACATCCAAAAGGCACAAATTGGGGTCGGATGTGACCAAACACTTGGATTATGGGAGAAGTTTGGGGGATCACCCACTCTCCAACCTCCTGGACCACATGTGTGATAGGTTAATATAAACATTTGCACCCACTTAGAAGTTTGAACAAGTCTCGAAGGCTCATGTCCACATAGTTAATGGAGTGCTTTGCCTTGGAGACCCTATTTGCTTTGGATGAGGTCGCTCCCCTTGAATTGGATTTGGAGGAAGTACATGTGGCTTAGATCACCTATTTTAATTTTGTTGATTTCGTTTTTTATACATTCCTGGGATAGATCTAAGGTTTTAACCTAGATAATAATATTTTATTCAAGGAGGATAGAACCTAAAACATTATATAAACATGGTTCCTCCTGTTGTAATGGTTGTTGGAGAATTGAGTATTGAGACTCTTGGTAACTTTTCCTCTTCAAATTTCTTGAGTTATTGGCTAATTGATGGTGTACTTTTCTACGGCGCAACCCGCTAGGCAAGGTCCATAAAGATTTCCATAATGTGAATCGGTAAGGTAAGTTAAGAACTACCTAATGGACATATACCTATATAATATAGTTTATATAATACCATAGGGGATACAAAGAGGCTGAAATGGCAAAAATGACGCCTGAGCAAGCACCTCCTCTAAGAGGGATAAAGGCACATTTTAATACTTCGTTCACTGAAACATCTAAGTAGCTATAGGAAGGAGAATCCACCAAAATTGATACCTCGTCTCGCACTTCTATGGATTATGGATAATAATCTGTTGGACTCGGACCGGACCTCGTCCTGCCATTGAGCCGGAGCCTCTTGTTGCTATTATATTAGGTATTATATTAGGCCGGATCCATAGCCATCGGTCTGGGCTCAAGCTCACGTCCTCGTACACGCCGACGTGTCCTAGAGAAAAAGACGTCTGTGGATTTTTGGTTTTGAATTTTTGAGGTAAAAGTGAAATTGATGAAGAATTAGACACTATCCGATGAAGTTATAGGATCCTTTTGCAGTTTTAGAATTTTTGCAAGGTTTTACGGCAGGTTTTTTTGAGGTTTTTGTGAAGATGGCAGCTTCATGCTTTTCAATGGCGACTACCCAAGTGCTTCCTTCATTAGAAGCAACAGCAGTAACAGCTTTAGGAGGAGGTTCAGCATGTCTGGAGGCTCCTTGTTCAAGGCTTCCTATGATGGCCTTGCCAACGGCTGCCCCTTGTCATTCAGGGATATCCCATGCCCACCATGGGATTTCTTGTTTGACCCCTGTTTTGGGCAGGAGGCGGGTCCTAAGAATTAGATCATTGGCACAGGATTCACCAGTGGCAGCAGAAGTGGTAGAGGAGGCACAGGATATTCCTTTGGTGCAAGCAGAAGAAGAAGTGGAGGATCCCCCCTGCATCAGGAGTTTCAGAAGGAAAAGAATCGGAAGAGCAATTGTGGGGAATTCAAGCGGTTCAGGAGGAAGAATCAGATGTAGCAATTGGTACAGAGAGCAAAGCAGAGCAAGAGACAGTTGAAGACCAGGACTATCCTCCTCTTCCTGTGGGTACTAAACTATATGTGGGTAATATCCCCTTTGACGTTGACAGTGAAGGGCTTGCCAAAATGTTCGAGGAGAGTGGGGTTGTCGAGATGGTAGAGGTATTATCCAGTTACCTTTTCATTATTACAAATTTGGGTTTTGGAATGTATGTGCCTTTGTGTGTGTCTGTCAAGTGTTTTGATGCCGAATTTGAGTTGGCGAATATCAGGGCTCGAAAATAACACAATGCTTATTACACATCTTTGTTTTTACTATGCTTTGGGAGGTCTAGACTAACCACCTGTGAATTTTCAAGCAGCTTATGATTTTCTTACAATCCTCAAGAGAGAGTATGTGGATTAGAAAACCAGGCTAGGCAGACTGTGAATTAGCCCTTTTTATTGGTCCACCTATGACATCAGAGTCACTCTTGTGTGCAAATGAAATTATTTTTTTCAAAATTGATTCTTAGAATTAAGAATATGAACATCTCCCGCACAAAGACTTTGCTATGCTTGCTTAGCGAATTAACCCCTAAATGCAACCACCTACGGCTTCAGTGCTTATGTTGTGTGTTAAAATCAAATTTCTCATTTCAATTGGAAATCATGACAACCCAACCCTTTGACAATTTTTTCAAAATAAACACCGTGCTCATTAGGCATCAATATTTTCTCAGTGCCTTTGGGGGTCTACTCTGGTCACATCTAACTTTTCAATCATCATGGTCTAGCTGCTGATGATTTTTCTCGTAACAAATCTCTTTGCGTATGAAGGAGACAAAATACTAGGATTAGAAAAACCAGGTTAGACAGACTTGGTGAATTAGTCCTTCATTGATTTTCCTAAGGCATTAGAGTCATTTCTCTGTATAAATGAAATCATTTATTTTCAAAATCTGTTGTTCACAGTTAGAAGATGAACATCCCCACACAAATTCTTAGGCAATGCTTGCTTAGTGAATTAGACCTGAATTGCATTTACCTATTGTTTGTTTCAGAGCCTTTGTTGTGTGTGTAAATGAAATTTCTCGGTTCAATTGGAAATCATGACAATCGCCTCGCAAATTTCTCAAAATAACCCTATGCTTATTAGGCATATACATTATCATCATGCCTTTTGGAGGTCCACATTGGCCACCTGTGAATTTTCAATTATCATGGTCTAGCTGCTCATGATTTTCCTCATAGCAATTTTGTGTGTGTGAGTGAGATAATATACTAGGATTAAAAAAAACCAGGCTAGGCAGACTTGGTGAAAGCCTATTGCATTAGAGTCATTGCTCTGCCTAATGAAATCACTTATTTTCAAAATTTGTTGTTTATAATTAGAAAATGAACACGACAGAAACTGTTGGGCAATGCATGCATAGTGAATTAGCCCTTGAATGCATCCAGCTATGGTTTCAGAGGCTGTGTTGTGTGTGTTAATAAAAATGCATCCGCTTACGGTTTCATAGCCAATGTTGTGATAAGATAATTGTATTAATGTTCACTGAATGACCACAAAAGTAGGTCATTGAGACTAGAGTATACAATGATACATCTAGTAAGAGTGGGAGTGTGAAAGCATCTCCTGCAGAATGCTGAAAGCAATTGGAAATGACAACGGTCTGGAAAATTGATTTGCAATAGAGTTCATATATTGATTATGTTCTTGAGATGGAAAAGCTAAGTGCCAATTATCCTCGATTGTAGCATATTAGGGGTTCTGTTTTATTTTGTTCCAATCTTTAAGGGTGCCAAATATCCTCCTAGGCCAGAGCTTCACCTGATGCACTCACAGATGCATGCTTTTCAACCTTATATTTGCCTTTACGGAAGTTGCACCATCTGAACCAACCCCATAATTGAAATCCCTCTTTCTGCGAATAGGGTCAAACATATGTCAATAAACTTTGCATCAAGACCATGCCTGCTTCTCCAAACTTGAAATAACACTACGAACACCACCATCTCTATCGCTCGCTCGCTCCACCATATTCAAATCCCCACCAATGGTCCATTTCGTAGTTGGGAGTGAAGAAGCCATCCATTCCCAAACAATAAACCTATTAGCAGAAGGGTTGGTGGCATAAATAGAGAAAAAACCCAAATATGTTTAGTACAGTTAGTATTATTCCATTAGATTCAATTATATATTATATATATTAGATTATTATCTATTAATATAGTATATTATTTTTTTAGTATTATTTATTAAATATGTAATAAAGAGTTATAAGTGTTTCTTTTCTTTCTAGTATGTATAGTTAGTGTTTTATTATAATATATATTGTATAATATAGTCTTATATTAGTATAGATTTCTAAATAATGCTTGGTGTTTTATGACTGAATATATAAGAAGCTGTTTGAATGACTGAATCATCATGGATTCTTATAGTGTTTTCATGTGCTACATTACATAGGGAATAGTCTCCATGCATAATGAATCTCCCATAGCGTAATCAATGACTAATCTGCGTTCTATCCACAACCCCTATAAATATTTCACACAACTAATCTTTGCATTTATACAAATACTAAATAATATTGCGATGAACCTATCTTTTCGTTGTCTCCAGCTGCTTTGCTTCCGAATCAAAATCGTGACTGACATGCATCTATGCAAAAAGGAAATACAATGGTAAAATATATTGGAACATCCATACAATAAGGGGAGCACTCCATAACGATAGAAAGCTCCCAGTATAAATAAGCTGTGAAACTGAGGACTGTAAAAACCCTGCAATCCTTATCCCCGATATGATAAACATGAAGCATATCCTTCTTATCATCTACAGAAGGTTCCTACAAATCCTCCAGTAGAACGCCTCGTTTCCGAATAACCAAACTTACTGGATAGTGTGTTTCAGAGCAGGTATTGAAGTCGTTTGTGTGTGAGTGTTCATGCCTGTATTTGCTTGTTGTCATTTTACCTTTGGGGATAATTGATCACTTCACAGTGTTATTGTTGCTCATTGCAGTCCTCAAAGGATGCGGGGATGACATGTTTTTTTTTTTTCTGTTCCTCCTGTTCTTGAGGATGCAAGGAAAGTGTTTGACAATATTCCTGAATGGAATGTGGTTTTGCGAAGCAATATGAATGTAGGGTATGCTCTGAACAATGGTATTTTGGAGCCTAGCAGCTCGGGATGCGGGTTAGATCAGGACTAACAGCTATTGTATACAGAAAAGGCTTGTGTCTGTCTAACAGGTCTAGACAGAAGCATACTGTTGGTGAAATTATAATTTATATGAGTGTAGATGTGGAACACATTGGAAAGTTTTCCTGGTACATGCATGATATCTGGCTTCTCCCTCTACAGGTACTCTTGGCTTTAGTAATTCTATACAAGAATATTGACATGGCGTCTATTGCAAGGCTGGTAGCCACAGTTGGAATCATGGTTGGCAATACCCCCTTTCTCTAAACTACAAGAGAAATATCAGGGTAAGATAATGGAGGCAAAGGATAGACGTATGAAGGCTACCTCAGAGATCTTAAAGAGCATGAGGATACTGAAACTGCAAGCTTGGTAAAACTTATATCTACATAGGCTCCAAGAGCTGAGAAGGGTTGAACAAGGCTATCTACGAACATATCTGTATACCTCCTCTGCAGTCACTTTTCTCTTCTGGGCGACACCAACCTTCGTGTCTGCTATTACATTTGGTACATGCTTGCTAATAGGGGTTCCATTGACAGCAGGTAAATTTCTTTCTGCCTTAACAACTTTCCAAATCCTTCAGGTGCCTATATATAATCTGCCTGAATTGGTTTCTATGATTTCTCAATGCAACGTGTCGTTAAACCGAATACCCACTTTTGTACAGGAAGAAGAGCTGCAATGCAATGCGGTAGAGAATCTACCTAGGGATTCAACTGACCTGGTAGTTGAGATCAAACATGGAGAATTTTCATGGGATCCAACCTCCAATGATCTCACGTTAAGGAGAATAAATTTGCAGCTAAGAAAAGGCATGAAAGTTGCAGTCTGTGGATCAGTTGGTTCTGGAAAGTCAAGCTTGTTGTCCAATATTCTGGGAGAAATACCCAAGCTATCAGGGATTGTGAAGGTCAATGGTACCATAGCTTATGTTCCAGAGTCTCCATGGATTCAAAGCGGGGAAATTGAAGATAAAATCTTATTTGGGAACAAGATGAATAGAAACAAGTACGAAAATGTACTTGAAGTATGTGTTCTAAAGAAAGACATAGAATTGTTTTCTCATGGGGATCAGAAAGAGATTGGAGAAAGAGGGATCAATTTGAGTAGCAGAAAAAGGCAAAGAATACAACTTGCTCGTGCAATCTACCAGGATGCAGATTTCTATATTCTCGATGACCCTTTTAGTGTTGTTGATGCTCATACAAGAGCTCATCTCTTTAAAGTACTGCTCTCCATCTCCAATTAGAAGGATTGAATGCATTTGTAGAGTAGATTGTCAAAGTACATTTTTATTTGAATGTATAGTCCAATGCCTCACCATCAGCGCACGGCAGGTTACTCTACCAAACCCAACTAGATCTTATCGCTTCAAGACCAAGGGCAATTGGGATATACACCCTGGTTTGCTCTAAACAACCTACCAGAGGAGATCCATTACACTAGAGTCTTCATGTCTTCATACGCGAACAACGTACATCCCATCATCAGTAATCACGTCAGCTGCCCATTTCAATTGCAGGAGAAATAAACTAAGTTGGTATGGAATAATAATTAGAACCAGCAGCGGATTTAGTTTACCAAATAATCTAACATGAGTTCCTTCTTGGAGTTCTGGGATCGAAGACAGTGGTATATGTGACACATTAAGCAGAATTTTTATCTGCATCTGACCTTATACTGGTGAGCCCACTTTCTACACTAGCAAATTTGTAACCTTTATGTACAGAATAGTTTACTCTTTGAATAGGAAATTGCTAGTGTCAAGTCATGAAAAAGTGTTAGGGATCTTTTGGGCAACTTTGCAGGTTATGCAAGATGGAGACATAGTTCAAGTTGGGAGGAATGAAGATATACTGGGTGGTGCGTATTTATTAAATCTAGTTGGTGCACACCAGCAGACTTTGAATGCAATTGATGCAGCACAAATTTCAGCTAGGGGGATAGTGCCACAAACAGGCAATAGCAGAAGTAGATTCTGCAATACCATGGACTCTTAATCTGATAAACCATATCAAATGAGGATGCAGAGGACCGAGCGACGTGAATCAATGAATTTAGATTTGAACAGATTGTAAAGGAAGAAGAAAGAGAAACTGGGAAGGTCAAAATTCAAGTCTACTCTTCTTTTATAATTGCAGCATATAAAGGTGCCTTGGTTCCTATCATATTGGCAGCACACATACTATTCCAGGTGTTGCAAATCAGTAGCAATTACTGGATGGCTTGGGCTTCCCCTCCAACCCAATACCAGAAGTCCACAGTCAGCAGTAGAGTTCTCATTCTTGTGTACATATTACTTGCAATAGGGAGTTCCATGTGTATTGATAAGAGGTCTTTGCTTCTAGCACCTGCAGCAATTGAGATTGCACAAAGACTTTTCACAACCATGCTTACATGCATCTTCCATGCACCAATGTCCTTCTTCGATTCAACCCCAACTGGACGCATCTTGAATCGGGTCAGTACATGTTTGTATTCAACAAGCTTGAAATTGTTTGATAAGCAAAAGATAACTTAGGAAAAAATAGTTTGTTTGTGATGTTTTTGTATTGCCCATTTAAACAACAATTGTGAATGCAAACTATAAACATCAGCATCTATATAGAATTGTTATAGATTAGAGGTTTTAATATTTTTAGATTGATTCCACTTCAAGTCAATAATGGAGACTGGTAGTCTAATTGATGTGAAGAAATAGCTTGTAAAACTGATATTTCCTGCCGAGTAAAATCGCCCTTCTCTATCCATAGGCATTAACAAATCAGAGTACTGTAGACACGGACATTCCTTACAGATTGGGAGGGTGCAGTAATTCAACTATTAGGAATTGTAACAATCATGTCTCAGATTGCTTGGCAGGTCTTCGTTGTTTTTATACCGGTCACTGCAATTTACCTCTGGTATCAAGTAAGTAACTTTGCTCCATGAAGCGAGTTTCTTGATTGGAACTTCTTATTATGGTTGCTCCTGTGAGAGACTCAGCAAAATGGTGTATGATGGGAGCCTTTCTAATTCCCACCAATCTAGCCATCTCCCTATCAGATGAAATGTAGTAACGCTGCCAAGCAGTACCTCATTAAAAATACCATGTAGTCATATGGAGTGGCTCTGTCTTCGCTTGAATTTTCTATCCAATCTTGTATTTCGCGCTTCTTTAACAGTCCTAGTGAGATTGCCAAATGGTACAATTGATCCAAGTAAGGACTATTCCTGGAAAGCTTAATCCACACCTAGTTGTTGCATATGCCAACGAGGGTATGGTGGTGTTCTCAGAAAGTTTCTCCTCCTTCATTGTGTGCAGGTTTTGTTGGCTTGGCAGTAACATATGGATTGAATTTCAATATAGTAAAGGCTTGGGTCATATGAAACCTATGCAACGTGGAAAACAAAATGATTTCTGTGGAGAGGATAGTGCAGTATTCTAATATACCAAGTGGAGCGTCATTGTTGATTGATTCTTCAAGGCTAAGTCACAATTGGCCATCAACAGGAACAATAGTGCTTAAGAATCTTGAGGTGGGTGCAACAAAACCAAAATGGATGATTTATTTGAAACCTTATGCTATTGAGAATTTAACTTTATCATGGGAATGTAAGAGGAAAAGAAAGAAAGAATGGCGGGAAAGAAAGAAATAATAAAGAGAGCCATTGTTTGTTCCATGGTTGGCCCATGAAGGCAGTTATTTTGGGTCATTGTTTGATCCTTGGTTGGGCATCAAGGCCTTTAAATCAAAGTGTAAACAACATTCTCTTATATCAGGTGGTCCGTCTTGTTAGTTTTTTGTCAATATGTACTTCACAGCAGAATAATTAACGTTGTATAGGTTGGAACCTACATCATTAGATTTAAGATCCAATGGATGTATATCTCAGCGTATATAACATTTATTACACTGTTGAGGAGTGCATTTGTTTTGTTAAAGGGTATGTAGGGTTGACACACCCTGTAAGGGGGCATTCTGTGTTCTGCGGCTGGCCCATTATGGACAATAAATCGGGTCACTGTTTGCTTCATAGTTGAGCCATAAAAGTCGTTAAGTTGGGTTAGTTGATATATCCACAAAGAGTAAACAGTATCATGTCACATCATATGATTCATTGCTTAAAGAGGGAATCATTGTTTGTTCCAAGGTTGGCCTGTCTAGGTAGAGTCTACAATGGTATTTCTGTAATGACTTCCTAACCAAGGATGGCCCCTATAATTGCACAAACTGTAGGAAGTTCTCTTGTCTTGGCATCAAGAACTCTTTCGAAGAGAATATCTTGTATTCAAGATTCAAATAACCTTTGATCTTACATAATTTATTTTATAGAAATGCAAATATTGGTCTTGAAGCCCAATGTTTACACCTTCACAATCTACATAAAAGTTCTTGGGACAGCTGGGAAAGTGGATGAATCATGAATAAAGGCAGGCAGCACTATGAGTGTGAGAGGTGGGCAAGAGATGTGAGTGTAGCTTGAGTTGAGTGTGAGAGGTGCCCTATTTTCTGTCTCATCTATAGTCCAATTATCCAATGTCTGATCTTGGTGAATAGACATTGATTTTGAAAACCAGTTTATTCCCAGAATCAAGTTAAAGCAAGAAGGTTAAGAATGACAACTCGACTACCGATCAGTGAAAAATTGTAGATTAAGGAAAGGTTAAAAGGGTTATACCTAGATCCATAGTTGGACCAATATTAATATCGATTGCTAGAGTTTGCAATTCAGATGTGTTGAGGGTGACACATAGAATTTCCAATTGAAATAAAACTATCTTACTACCTAGAATCATTGTGAGTTATTGGTCAAAACACATAAATAAAGCATGGGTGGACAATGAAGTAATACACCAGTCGATGATAGAACATCTCACACTTCTATTAATAGAATTCGCTTGGTACGCAAGTTAAGA
>LPNX010166182.1:440780-487471 GCA_001517045.1 Pseudotsuga menziesii
GATTCATAGTTTTGCAAAAACACCCTAAATGTGTAAAATGTCTAACAATCATATTACTCCGTAAAAAAGAGTTCATCTGATAATAAACCTGTATTTAAATAAATTTAATTACAAAAAGTGGGGAGATTATGCAACTCGAAGTCGAACCCACAAGTTCTCCAGTTTGAATGGACATGCAGACTGATCAGTATTATTCCAAATCCATTCAAGGCTGATGGGGTAATATTTTATCTCAGTTTTCGTGGGGTCCATGATATAATTGAATTTGACACATACATACAAGTAGGATGCATTTAATTACATAAAGTGGGGAGTTTATGCAAGTCGAAGTCGAACCCACAAGTTCTCCAGTTTGAATGGACATGCATACTGATCAGTATTATTCCAAATCCATTCAAGGCTGATGGGGTAAATATTTTATCTTAGTTTTCGCGGGGTCCATGATATAATTGAATTTGACACATATATACAAGTAGGATGCACGACACATACTTCTCTAAATTGAAAACTATACAATCATAATCTAGTGGTTGGAGCATATTGACATTGTTGTTTTTTCTACCTTATGAAAGCATATTGACCTTGAGCAGTGTTTTTGCTTTGCCATTTATTTAAGGGTGCAAATTGAACCCTGTTAATAGATATGTTTTGTATGGTTTTGTCTTCACAACTGATGGGTTTTTGTTAGGTATTATTTTTGAGCTCACGCACTAGATTTAGTCTTTCAGGAGGCATATAACTACAAAATTGCAGCTCGTCCAGAAAGACATCGCTGTTTTCAGAAAGAACTGATGGGATCAGCGGAGATTGCTTTTAATATCTTGAGTTCTTGCTTGGCTGTTGAAGATTTTCATGAACAGGTAGGCATAATGTCTTGAAATCATTTCTCTCTTCCGTGCTTTGAAGGTTATTCAGTTATCTTGAATCTACTTTAGCTTTGCATTTCGATGAATGTCTGAATGCATTCAATTTTTGTTTGTAGTTTTCAGTTTATTTCATGACATGGGTATTCTGAGAAGCCAGCAGTATTATATTTTTTTGTTTGGCATTTATTCTATTAGAGAGATATATAATAGAATATTTATGGGAAACTCTGGGATTTGCATAAAAACATTCATCTTCCGTTTATCTCCTTCACGCTATCTGTATGTATACTATATTGTGTTTGTATATGTATATTCATAATTTGTTGTGAAATTTAAGACTTTTTTAATATAATTATTTAATGTATAAGCTTAATAAATTATTTAATTTTTCAGATTTTATATGGTTATATCATTGAAAATTATATTATAGTAAATTTTACAACCTAGCCTTTTCTGCAGTCAGTGCAGTCCAAAAAACTGTAAAATGATTGCAATATGAAATATTTGGAAAGGATGATTTTTTAAATTATTTGAATTTTCATGTTATATGAGCATGTCGATAAAATGCATATTTCTCCACCTTTGTAAAGGTGTGATGAAAACCTTTACATTCTCCATTTCTGGAGCTAGTAGTATTTTCAATGTTTGCAGCAGTCAAAGATTAGATGTTCTTAAAAGAAATTTGAACTGGTAGTATATGCATGTTTCCAGGTTTTAGATGGTTTTTCATCCTGGCTACGACTAGGCACTGGGCAAGTTTCTCAGTTTCATCATGCTGTTTTAGATTCACTTAATTGTTATCTACAATTTATAACTCAAATAATTCGAAAAAGTAGCATGGATTTTGTCCAATACTGCTGATATGTTGTTTCTTCCTTGTCAGAATCCCATCTACCACTCTTGCTTCTCATGCTTTAGTCAAAGCATCTCTTGGTGCTTTGAACTCAGGCAAGGTTTTTGATGCAGCAGTGACTGGTACGGCTTTATTGGATATTTAGTTATTTCTAATTTTAGTTTTGCATTCAATCTAGTCGAAGCGAATTGATATCTATGTTGATTTGGAAGACAGTGGTTGCTTGGTAAAGAGAAAAAAACTGAGCTTTGACTTCTTTGTGCAGCTGTCTGTGAATTGATACGTTACACAATTTTAGGAAGTCTTGGTGGCATGGAAAAACAAATTCCTTTGATTCAGGTGCTTGTACCTCATGTCATGGAACTTAGGCCATGTTTCATGGTTTCATTGAAGGTACAATTTGTTAATCTATTCAATATTTAATAGGATGTGCCTTGTCTGTTTATTTGGCCTTATATTCACAATGGTACGACATATGGAATAATTGGAATGTGCATTGTATATTGATTTTTCCATTGCAGAGTGCCCAAGGTCATCAAGTATCTGGAATGGGTCAAGATGTATGTTTGCTTCAGATAACTATTTCCACTTATGGCTGAATATCTACAGCATGGGCTACGATCATGTCACGTCATGTATATAAGAGTAATAAGTATGTGTTTTCTTTCCTCCATTGGCTCAGCAATCTAGAAATGCCACTTCCACTTCTAAAACTCCTTTCATTACAAAGAACTCGTAAAAGTCCTTTCATTACATAAAAATATAAACAGCTGTATCCTTACCAATATCATTTACTTATTCAGCAAGCTAGCTTCTCGGAATATTCATCACATACATCACGTCCCCGTCTTACTGCGATTCCTATTTCTTTTATGCCAAATTCTTTTCACGGAAGTACTCTGTCTCATAGGTTTTGGCCCGGTTTAATTCAACTCAAAAGAGTTAATATAATTGGAGCAACTGAAAAAAATAATTAGATCGATTGAAATTTAGTTTATTGTGTTGTCCTGATTTCAAAACATAGATAATAAATATTAAAAAATGATGTTATCTTGAAGTCAAAACATAGATAATAAAAATAAATAAAACATGTTGAATGCTATATATAAATTTTTTAAAACATAGATAATAAAAAATGATGTTATCTTGAATTCAAAACATAGATAATAAAAAAAATAAAACATCTCGAGTGCTATATATAAAAACCTTTTAATTTCTCATTGGCTACAAGTGTACAATCGTCATACTATTATTTTTTTCTTCCATATACTGTGTGATAATGAGTAAGAAAAGACAATTTATTTTGAATTGACATATTATAAACTTGTTATGAAGGTGTGTTTCTTATGTTGTATAATAGATTGTAGTAATTTCACAATCTATACAAACATTAAGGTGTGTCTCCAGTGGTTTGGCATTTGTATTTAAAAAAAAAAACATTTTTAGCCGTCGGTTAAGCGACAGCCTGCAGGTGATTTAAAAAAAAAAAAAATTCAATACCGTCGCTTAACCAACGTTTAAGTTTTCATAATCCATCGGATAGCCATCGCTTAAGCGACGGCTTGTAGGTGATTTAAAAAAAAAAAATTCAATACCGTCGCTTAACCGATGTTTCAGTTTTCATAATCTGTCGGATAGTCGTTGCTTAAGCGACGTCCTGTAGGTGATTTAAAAAAAAAAATTCAATACCGTCGCTTAACCGACGTTTCAGTTTTCATAATCCGTCGGATAGCCGTCGCTTACGCGACGCGCGTTTAAAGTTTAATATGAATTAGATGTCGGATAACCGATGATTTACATTTAACCGACGGTAAACTGAGCTGTCGCTTAACCGACGGATTGGAAAGATGTCGGATAATCGACAAAAATCGACCGACGCTTAAAAAAAATCAGTGTCGTACATGCGACAGGAAAGTGTCGAAAATCCGACAATACGGCCGTCAGATTTTTGGTCGAAATGTAGTAGTGTGAAGAGAAATGTTTTGACTATGTCATTTGCACCAAGGGATTCACATGAAGCCCAAGTGCAGTTTTCTTTGGAGCGAGGCGTGCCTGCTGTGATTGGTGTAATGGGGACACATCAGCTTCCTTACCCTTCCCATAGTAGGGATCGAAACGTCGAGATTTGCGAAATCATCCAACGCAGCGCCTTATTTACAATTCTCCACTGTGTAAATGACTACTTTCATAAATACTAGTTATTGGTAAGTTGTAATAGTAATAATTATGTAGTTTGTAGATTGATATCTATCATAAATTTGTTTGAATATCATCATTGTCAAGCAATAACTTCTTAAAGGGTGCTAGCTCAATGGTAGAGCGCCTGCCTAATTATAGGCAGGAGGTTGGTGGTTCGATTCCTCCGTGCCCTATCATAAATTTGTGACTACAAAAACGACTAAATTCACATATATACGACTATTAGTAGCTAATTTCTCGTATCTTAGTCGTATTTAGCCTAGTCATTAATATGTTAACATTTATTAGTTTATTTAGTCGTATATTTGGTCATTAATGGTTGCAATCAATGACTAAATCAACGACTAAATCAATGATTAACTCAGTGACTAAATCAATGACTAAATCAATGACTAAATCATTAACTATCAATGACTAAAACAATGACTAAATCATTGACTATCAATGACTAAAGCATTGTCTATCAATGACCAAATTAATGACTAAATCAGTGACTACTAAGTCAAGCTATTAATGACTAATGAAATACGACTAGCTATAAGATAGTGGTAATTTGCTACTATTAGTCACCGACTCAAAAATAGTCGTTTATAGCCTGATTTTAGTCATTTTTTTAGTCATTAATTTCTCATTTTCTACTAGTGATTCCTGGGTGGAAACATGTTGCAGCTCTACCAGTACTTGAGCTGGTAACTTGTTTAGATCCAAAGAAACGCTATGGACTAGCTATAGTAACTGGTTCACTTCTTCACTCCCCGTGTCGATCGGAGTCAGAGGAACTTGAACGTTCCTAGCCCGAGGCTCGGTGCTGATTGACTGGACTTCCTACATCACATGTATCACGAGTGTCTTCCTAGAACCAACATAAAAAATAGAATTCAACCTATCTCTTACCACACCAAACTCTTTGTGCTTGGACTCACGTATTGCTTGTGTCGCAGCCTCGAAGGAGTCAGTGACCTCTTTGATGATTCACTACAATTGGTCCTCCAGTCATGTTTGGGTACTACTTCCTACATCATATTCTTGGTGCCATTTGGTTTGAGTTTCCTCCTGCATGCACTGTGCTTCAACTTCAGGTTCTGTTGACGACTCATTGTCATAGTCGAGAACACTCAGCTCCTTCTAGGAAGGATCTTTCGGGGCATCAGGTGGCGGCTCCTTAGAGAGTTCCTTCTGATTCACAGGGTTGTGCCATTCATCCGACCTCTCCTGAATGATAGAATCCAATTTTGCATCAGTAACTTTATAAGCCAAAGATAGCCACTGCCTATCAGGGTCACATCATGCATGGAGATAAATGGAATGTGGCCTGATAGAAAACTAAATAAGCTACTGATACTTGGTCACTACGTAATTAGATAAATGAGGAACTTTGACAGCTACAGCTTACAGTGCTTCCCAATAGACCCAAATTTGGATTGCACAGTCCACCTGTCGACTGGGCTCTAAAACCCACCACAAATTCTGATATCGTGCGTCGCGTCACACCTTCACCACATCTAATGCCATTGGTTGATAATCTTCGAGTTCCATCCATTCTACAAGCACAATGAGAATTAATAACCAACTGTATGTAAATGGCCACCCTGCATGAGCAGCAAGAGCGTCATTAAGCAATTGGTTGAGCAAGAACAAGGACTAGTTCATTTGCACGCCTTCTGTGCATTTTTGGGCACATGCAACCACGCTTGAGTTGCACAGGATCGGTCGATTCCCCCGAACAATCTTACTCACTAAAATATGTGCCCCAATACATATCACTTGTGAATTGATGCTATCAATATGATAGGTGCGGCCATCCTACTGTTGCTTGGAAAGATTCTTGTTAGTATCCCGCCCACTGATATACTGTGTCGGATATTCCTCGGCCTTTGGAAATCCCGTAATGCTCGCAATTAAGTCGACTATGACTGGAATGTGCTCATTCAAACAGAGTGTCCCACCATGAAAGTAGGCGAAGATTTGTTTAACACATGCATGGGCTTCATTCAGTTTCCCAAAGTAAGGCATATTGATGATCCCCAACAATCTAGATTTATCTAACCCGCTCTCCCAAGGTTGAGTAATCCGCTGAATTGGGGCACCAGGAACCATCAGAACTAATTCATAAGGCTCATCCTCGACATCTTTAAGCAACAACAAATCATGTCCTCAAACTTAAACGTGATAAAGGTAGGGATGATATTGACCAAGCAAGTCATCCCTTCCGAAAGCGGTGACAATTTTGGCGAATACTTCTAATTCTTCATAGGCTACCTCGGCTTTGCTCCTGGATGTGTAGGAGTGACATATCCCAAGATATCATGAATAGAGACGCCCATGGGTGCTGTAGACTCCATAGCTCCCGAGCTTGACAGCTTGGTTTATGCAGTCCCTTCTCCTTGCACTGTAGCCAAAGTGCAGGTGTGCCTCTTCTGCGACGGTGTGGAACTGGGATTTTGAGACTGCCATTTTCTCTTGGGGATGGATGATGAGCCTATCGGCATGCTCATGACTTCTTCTTTGATGGATGTGGGCCGAATTGGGGAATATTTTTCACTGGAAATCTCAATTACGTCGAGGTCGCTCAGCATGCCTCATGCCCCAAACCTTACAGTACACCCAATGACTTGACCACTCTACTCTTCAACTTACCAAAATATCACAACACAACTTGCACTCTGCTCAACACTCTGCTCTCTCAACTAAATAGTGCCTTCCTCCCGCATCTCGTGTGATTTTTATAGGCACCTCCCAATTCAAACTCATCAATGACAAATTTACTATCTCCATCATGACTAAATCTAGTAGTAATGACACCAAATCCACCTACAATCTTACCCTTCTAACGGTCATATCAACCATTAATATACGTTGCTTCAACAAGCGCCACCAACTAATTGTTTTAACTACCTACATTTATTACTGATTTGACCAACCCACAGCCCTGCAGCTGTCACAAATGATCTCCTTTCCATCGCTACTAACTCCTATCCTTGCGCAACTTCATCCCTTAGTTTCACCCTGCTGCATTTGTTTTTCTTTATAGCGCCTCAAGCAGTGCGTAGCTCTGGCCTCGTCCTATAGGGATTTAAGCGACTCCCATTGGCAAGTGTCAGTAATACCACACCATCTAATTGATGTAACTGATCTGCACCTCCAGAAGTAATGGAATGAACAAGATACAAACCTAACCAGTGCATCCGTAACTTACCTGGATGTTTCATGAACTTCCTATCGTATAACAGCACCCAATCCCCTTCCGCAAACTATTTTTTCCGAATGTGGCAATCATGCCACGCCTTCTGTCGATCCTTTGCAACCTGCTGGTGGAATCTTGCAATAAAATGGTCTTCTTCAAGCTGGATCAACTGCGCAAGGTGCTCTTCTAATGCGCAAACTAGGAACAATATATTCCATGGGCATGGTCACCTATTGCCCATATACCATATTGAATGGTGTCTAACCTGTCAACCATTTGCAAGTGGTGCGATAGGCCCATAGCACTGCTGGAATTTTCAAGTCCCAATCATTGCGATTATAATTACATACCTTTTTCAACACTGTTTCCAAAATTTTGTTGAACGCTTCAACAGTCCCATTCACATGTGGATGGTATGGTGTGCTTTGCTTATGTTGCGCCTACAACTTCTCAGTTAGAACTCTCACAGTACGGTTGATAAATTGACTTCCCTGGTCACTCATCAGTATCCTGGGACACCCAAACCATGTCACAATGTTTTCAAAGATGAACCTTGCTTCTGTCATAGCGGTACAATCCACAACTGGTGCGACCTCTACCCACCTGGTAAGATAGTCAGTTGCAGTAATGATGTATCATGCCCCAGACCTCTTCCCCGATGAATTAATAGGACCCACAAAATCCACAACAAATTTATCAAAATGTTGCAGAGTCACCAGTGGCATCTCATCCCGCTGTGATGGTTTACCGACGTGCTGGAAGATGTCACAAATCCTTACATATTCTGTGGCATCATTATACAGTGTATACCACCATAGCCCAATGCGCAACACCTTTCATGCAGTAACCCTTCCTCCATAGTGGCCTCCTGTGATTCCTACTGTGCTTCCTCTGTCACGTACCCATGCCCCAACATTTTGTGAAATTAAAAATTTCATTGAGAACCTTCACTGTTTATCGAACACAGGCATGGCTGTGAACCAGATCTTGACATTTCCAACACTGTCATGCTCCCTCCCGTCTTCCATGGATTAATCCAATGATCTGCAAGGAAGGATATCAGAGGAGATCGAATTGGCGAAGAGAAAACGCAACGAAAATCAATGATTATAGGTGATCCCACAGATAGAACTAAATCGACGGATCAAAAATCACCTGCAAAAATCAACGGTGCAGAAATCCTGAGTTGCGGGGTCAAAAGTTACAAAACTAATGTAATAACAATTTCCACAACCTGCACCCCACATCCCACATTGGAAACAGATCAATGGTGGAGAATCACCCTGCGAAGATCGATGGTGCGGAAAACTTAACTTGCAAGATTGGAAATATGGAAATTGCAACACCGCAATCTCGCATCTCGCATCTCGCAAGTTGCGGAAGGAAAAATCTGCGAAACGGCGTCCCACATCCCGCATCCCCCAAAATCCTTAATCTTGCAAAATACACAAATGAGGATTTCTAGCAGAAAACCCAACTTTTCAGCTAAATTCTTGGATCGATCTGATCATCCAGGCCATTACCAAACTGTCCAATCTACCCTACAACTTAGTAAAATGCATTGAAGGAAAAACATACATAGATACCTATAATTGCAGTTATTCAAGGAACAATGCATAACTCAACATAGCAACATGTTCATCGTGTTCCATCAAGCAAATACAATGCAAGAATTACAGTTACAGAGAATTATGTAGACAAGAACACTTATCTTGAAGAAATCTTGTCCCACAACCAACTATGTCGCTACAACATTCCACCCAACCATAGGACAGTGTTTTCCTTAATCTCTTAGCAACACTGCCACCCCCGAGCTGGGCATGATTTCCTACAAGGATAAGGGAACACTAGTAGACTCATACATAGCCAAGGATGCAATCAAACTCAGCTAAGCCAACACAGTTGGGTTTCACATGCTGTAAGGGAAAACATCCCACATATGGGTTTCACAGGCCACTCAGCCAAGCCATCTCACAGTTGGGTTTCACAGTCAAGCCAACTTTCAACTTAAGGACCAGTCAAGCCAACATATGGGTTTAAGAGACTGTACACAGTCAAGCCATCTCACTACTAGGTTTATCAGGCTACCTGGCCAAGCCAGCATCCACAATTGGGTTTAACAGTTTTTCCAGCCAAAGGTTACTCACAAGCTCAGGTGCGATAGACACAACCAAGCCAACATATGGGTTTATTAGGCTACCAACCAAGCCATCCTTCGAGTTGGGTTTATCATGCTTCTAAGGAAATGGGCAAGAAGAAATGCTAAGCTAGTGAGCTCATCTATAGAGCTAAGGACACTGCCTATGCACCCAACACAAGGAAGTGTCCCCTTCTCTGCTCCACGGTCCCTCAAGCTATACCTTCCCTTCCAGTGCTCTTCAAGATGTGCATGGCAGGTTCACCAGTCACTCTTATCTTACTGTGAGGTTCCACACCAGGTTTATCAAGCGCATTCTGTGTCTCTCCCATTCCAAATTCTCACACATAGTTAGACCCGAACCAGGGTTCACAACACAACAACCACAAGGAGACTCTACATCATAGGCTTACTCTGAACATGAGTACCAAGGTCTCATATGCTCTATAGTTTAGGATAACGCTGCAACACAGCAAATACCATAATGTCTAGGAAAACCACACTCACAGAACGTGAAGGATACATACAAAGAAAAATCTATGTTGTTCTGTCGCCTCCACATGACGACCAGGGAGTGAAGGTGATGAATGAATGATCCCATGAATGATCAAAAAATGAATCTGAACTTCCCACAGCTCTCCCAACGTGAGAGTAGGAAAACCAAACATGAACGCATGGGTCAGACTGACATATGGTTCTAGTGTTTTCTTGTCCCTATAAGCAAAATAAGAGACTCTAGAACTAGGTGCTCTGCCCCATTCGAAATTTCCCATACTCTTCCCCTTCCAAGCAATATCTACCTCAACCACTTTCTAGGAGAATAAATGGTTAGGAAGAAAATACAAGAAAGAGGGTAGTTGACAGTTTTGATGGGTTCTCCCATGACACATGGATTTTCCCCAAACAGGTTCAAGGTTAACATTCCCACCCCCTTAACCTTAGGAAAATCATGACCCCATCTCATTATTCGTTGCATTGGCATAGCTAGCTGTGATTTTTTCATTAATTTGCATATTTACATGATGTTTACAAACGTGCTTGACTTAGCATAGAACCCACAAGCATAAACCATGATCACCTATATCCAAACATCAATTAGTGACAGATCCTTGGCGTTGAGATCCTTGTCATGATTTCATATTACATCACATACGTTAATGCATTGGGGTCAAAACTGGGGTGTTACATTCCCCTCCCCCTTTGATAGCACTATCCTCAGTGTTTTACAAAACTGAATAAAAATGCTACACTGGTACCGCCTAAGTGCTCCGCAAAATTGAACAAAAATGGATGTGTCAATCGCATGGCATCCTCCAGCTCCCACGTAGCCTCTTCAGGACCATAGTGCTCCCATTGCACCTTTACCTTCCCTATGGCTCGATTCCGAAGCATGGTGACCTTCCTGTCGAGGATGCGCGTTGGCTCGATTCAAAACTCTCCCTAGGGTTCCGCCTGAATAACATCCCAATTTATCACATGGTTAGGATCATGTAGATATTTCTTAAGCAAAGAAACATGAAAAAAATTATGAAATCTAGTGCTAGCAGGCAATGCAAGTCTATATGCAACTGGCCCTATTCTTTCAAGCACTTCAAATGGCCTACAATATCTAGGTGCCAACTTGGCACAACTTCCAAGCTTCAAGGAACTCTTCCTTGCCCTCACTTTGAGGTAAACATGATCCCCAATACTGAACTCTCGGTTTACCCTATGCTTATCAGCATATATTTTCTATCTCTCCTAAGCTGCTTTTAGATTCTACCTGATCTTTACAACCTCTTGCTCTATTTCCTTGAGAAATTATAGGCCAAGCACCATCCCGTTCATTGGATTATCCCAAGTCACTGGTGTCCTATGCCTTCTGCCATACAAAGCTTCATACGGACTCATCCCCAAGGATGCTTGCTATCCATTATTATAAGAAAACTCTACCAAGTGTAAATAATCTTCCCACTTGGTTGGTTTGTCCATCACATACATGTGAAGCATGTCTTCAAGAACTTGGTTAACTCTTTATGTCTAACCATTAGTCTGAGGATGGTATGTGGTGCTGAAGTTTATATTTGTACCCAAGTCTGCAAACAAAGCTTTCCAAAAATTGGAAGTGAACTTGACATCTCTATCAGAGACTATTGCCTTAGGCAATCCATGCAATTTGAAAATCTCCTTCATGAAGATCTTTGCAATGTCATTAGTCTTATGCGTAGAATTAACTGGTATAGAATGTGTTTCCTTTGTCAACTTGTCCACCACAACCATTATGGAATCATGTTGTATCCAAGTCATTGGAAATCATGTAATAAAATCCATGGAAATAACTTCCCATTTCCATTCTGGAACTGGAAAAGGTTGCAAAAAACTTGTAGGGTGTTGATGCTCAACCTTTACATGCTGACATTTCATGCACCTTGAAATGTATTCAGCTATGTCCTTTTTCATCCCTGGACAAAAGTACTGCTTTCTAGCTGTAGCAATTGTCTTCTGATATCCTGGGTGACTAGAATACGGAGCTTGATGTATCTCATCCATAACAACTCTCTTCATATCTGCTACATTCAGAATATAAATCATGCCTTTATAAGTAAGAAGTCCATCTTCTTCCAATTTATATCCCTCATACCTCTTTTCAAGACTTTGCTGCTGCAATTTGTCCTTGACATGCACTTGCAATTCATCTCTAGCAGTATGATTAACAATATGGTGCCTCAAATCTGATTGGAAAATACTAAAGAGATGCCACATGCATTTCCTGCACCTTCTTGCTAAGCGCATCAGCTACCTTATTCTCTTTTCCTTTTATGTTCTTGATTTCAAAATCAAACTCACATAAAAACTCTAGCCATCTCACTTTCCTAGCATTCAGAGTAGGATGAACAAACAAATACTTCAGACCACAATGGTCTGTCCTCAACTCGAATCTTCTACCCATTAAGTAATGCCTTCACATCTTGAGAGCATGTACTATGGCTGCAAGCTCTAGATCACGAGTATCATAGTTCTTCTCATGCTCCTTCAACTTTATTGACTCATAACATATAATGTGGTTGTCTTGCATAAGGACTCCTCCAAGCCCTTGATCACATGCATCGCTACACACCACAAAATCTTTCTCTGGGTCTGCAACCTTCAATACTGGTGCATTGGTGAGAAGATTCTTCAACTGCTGGAAGCTTTCTTCACACCTCGAGGTCCATTCAAAATTTATCCCCTTCTTTTGCAAAGAAGTGATGGCATGTGCAACTTTGGATAATCCCTCAATGAATCTCCTGTAATATCCTGTAAGTCCCATAAAAGATCTCACATATGTCACACTTCTTGGAGTAGGCCAATTCATAATGGATTCAGTCTTTTCAGGGTCCACAGATATACCCTCTTCTGAGATAATGTAACCCAAATACTGAATTCTATCTCTATAGAAGTCACACTTTCTCATCTTTGCATACAACTGATGATCCCTGAGCAATTGCAATGTCAATCTCAAATGCTCTTCGTGCTCTTCCTCATTCTTGGAATAAACAAGAATGTCACCAAGGAAAACAAGAACAAATTTGTCCAAATACCTGCTGAAGACACTGTTCATAAGGCACATAAATATAGCTGGTGCATTTGTGAGACCAAATGGTACCACTGCAAACTCATAATTCCCATACCTTATTCTGAAGGTTGTCTTATGAATGTCTTCATCCTTGATTCTTACCTGATGGTAACTAGACCTCAAGTCAATCTTGAAAAATACCTTTGCTCCTCTCATTTGATCAAAGAGATCATCAATCCTACTCAAAGGGTATTTATTCTTCACTATGACTTTTTTCAGCTGTCTGTAATAAATACACAACCTGAGTGTACCATCTTTCTTATTTACAAATAGAACTGGTACCCCCCAAGGAGACACACTGGGTTTGATATACTTCTTCTCCAACAATTCTTACAGCCACATATTCAGGTCTAATATTTCTAGCATGCTCATTCTATAGGGTTCTTGGACACTGGTGCTGCTCCCAGCACAAGTTCAATTATGAAATCAATGTCCCTCTTTGGAGGAAGCCCTAGAATCTCATCAGGAAACACATCCCTGAATTCTTGCAACACATGAAAGTCCTCCAACCTAGGATTTTCACTCTCTGTTGCCTCCAAAATATGAGATGCATGCAACTGGTAACTTTCCTACAGAACTTCTTCAACTGCATTGCTGAAACTTGCCTCACGGAAATCACCTTTGGAATGCCTTTCACAATCCTTGAGTTTCCTTCCTCATCCAAGCACTCAAAATCCTTATTATAACAGTCAATCTTTACTTTATGATTTTCTAACTAATCCATTCCAATGAGAACATGATAGGAACCAAGTGGTAGAACATTCAGATCTACACAAGTGACCAATCCATTCATACTCAATGGACATTTCTCTATCACTTCACTAACCTTTCTCTTAGTTCCAGTGGCTAACTAAACTAACCAAGATTTGTTATGCTTTACTTTATTAAAGGCACAAATCTCCACTACTCTATAAGTAATGTAACTGTGAGTAGAACTAGGGTCAATCAAGATAGAAATAGATTGATCAACAATCTTACCTACAACTTCAACCACAGTGGACTGGTGGTCTACCTGGCAGTCCTCTAGTGCTACATAAATCCTAGGGACGACCCTTGCTACTTGACCCACTATTTCCACTTCTTGAATGTTGTAAGCTGGCCTTGCACTCTCATTCTCGAGTGGGAAATTCCTGCGCATGTGGGGTCCTCCTCATCTCCAACATTTAAAAGGTTCTCTGTTCTGCTATGGATCTCTTGGTTTCTCTCCCATCACTTTGGCTGGCTACTTCTCATCTTGTGATGGCTGCTTCTGTTGAATCCTAAAGCTGGAAGGTTTGAAACCTTTCTTCCTTTGGTCAAACTTCTCATTCTTCTTGTCTTTCCATGACTTATGGTAATCAGGTTTCCCTTTTCTTTGCTCATAGAAATACTTATCCTTCCTTATTGCTTCTTCAAGAGTTATAGGCTCATAAAACTCAATTCTATCTTTGTAAGATTGAGGCAATCCACTCAGGAAATGCTGAATTTTCACTTTTTCATCCTTGATGCACCTGACATATCTCAACAATTCTAGGAACCTGTTCACATACTCTTCCATGGTCTGTTGGCCTAGTCTCAGGTCATGGAATTCTTTGATCTTGTCATCATAGTATCTGTCAGAGAGGTATTTCCACTTGAAATACTTCTAGAACTATTTCCACTTCCTCGACCTTCACATGGTCCTTGTATTGTGGGTTCAGTTGATACGACCTCTATCATACAAGTTTTGCATTTGGTTTCAACAAGATTTTCATCTCCCCCACGTCCCCTAATATCCCCTTCATTTCTGAAAACTGCATCAAAAAAAGATCTTGGAATTCATGCAGTAGGTCCGTTATTTTGGCCATTGTCTCCTCGTCCCAATAGTCCTCAACATTGGAAAATTTTGGGTTCTCTTCCTACCTAATGTTGACTTTCCTGATCTTCGGCGGCTAACTCATCGAATCCGTCGGTATGTTGGGTGTTGCGATGTCATAGCTTCCTTCAGAATCTAGAATATTAACATTCTGTAACTTGTCATCATCTTTAGGTTCCCTAGACAGGTTGTAGCATGTCATCATGGATTGTATTGAGCAGTGTGCATGTGGATCAACTGGGTATTGGACAAGGACGAATTTCAACACTACGTCACGGATTATTTGCAATGCATAATGAAATTCTGGGTTGGCATCCCGGAAACTAAACGTCTGTGCAAAGAAATCAGACAACTCCTCCCAAGTGATTATAGTTCTGTGCAATTCTGCCGCTACATACCAGGATATCGACATCTCATCCAGAGTGTGAACAAAATCATGGACCCACTCGTCTTTGGGTTGTGATGCACATAAGGCCTAACATTCTATCAAATGACTGGTGGGGTCATTCTTCCCATCGTATCTCCCAGCATGATAGACCTTTGAATCACTGAAGTGCACCATCATCAATCTCTGACACTGTTCCCAGTGATGGATCGTTTGCTTGTGTGTTTCCCACCATTGAGCCAGGGTAGAATTTAGTGCTACATCTAGGGCCAATACCCTTTGGGAATCAAACACTTTCTCTTCAAATTCTTGAAGGAATTCTGATAACGTTGGTAGCAATTCATAAATTGGAAACTCAATAATCTCAGTTGTGACACAACGGAGAGACTGTGTAATCAACCCAAATTTCCTGAATGACACTTCATGCAACCTATTCTGCCAATTTTCCAGAGCATCATCAGAATTAGAGGATGCAGAACTAGCACTGTGCCATCCAAGTTTTCCATCGATGGTAGGATGGATATAGTCTTCAGAGATATTATAAGCATGGTCCCAACTTCTACCGACTTCATCCTTCACCGGTTCAATATACCAGCATCCTTCCTGAGGGCCCATGGGAGCGATGACCCTGACATCTTGGTTCTCAAATGTCATGACCCATTTCCTGAAATTGATGACCACCATGCTATCATTAGCCCACCTAATCCCTAGTAGTGAGAGATAGGAACCCCCATCTTCAACCACTTCTATCACATCAAAATTAGCATGCATTTTAATAACTTCAATATCGACAACTAGGTTTGAGACGCGACCAATGGGATGAGCTTTTTCTTGATTCCCTATTCGTAGTTGCACTAGTGACCATCCCAATGTTGACTTCCCCATTAGCTTCCAGGTTTTCTTGGTTAGAATGTTTACGTCTAATCCAATATCTAGAATAACCAATTCAACCTCATAATATCCGATCTGGATGTTCATCCTGATCTCCTTTCCCGTTTTCCTCTTTTGCAAGGATTTCATCGCAGAATCCTTCAATGTCTTATCCTAGTGGTACAATAATATCTCAAGCTCGACAAGGGATTTGGGGTCCCTTGCCAGCAATAGAAAACTCTCAAAGAACTATTGCAAGGTACCATGCTGCCGCGATGGTCTTGCCTTTACAGATGGGTCAAAAGCAGATGGAATGTCAATAGTCGGTAACTTACCTAGAATTCTCCCGAATGCATGCTTGGCCTCAAAGAAGGTGTCTTTCTCCATCCCAATATCAAATGCTACCTTTTTATTTCCAGCGAGCTGAACTTACTGCTACGGTCCATCTTCTCCAGTTGTCGCACTGGTGCGAGTAATAACCCCAATGTCAACATCCTTCATTCGTGGTTGAGCTTGAATTATGGCAATCGTCAATCCTTGATTCAGGTTTTGATCTTGATTCAATGGGGGGTTCTGATTCAATGACTGATTCTGAGTCTATGATAGGTTGTGAGTCTAAGTTTGCGATGGGATCTGATTCTACATCATCGATTGGTTCTGTACTTGGAACATTGGCTAGTTCTGAGTCTACGCATTCTACAACTGAGGAATGTTTCCATCCTGCCATTTTTCAATCAGCTGAGGGAAATTTTCAACATTATGCTTGCTAACCACATAGTATGTACATTGTGCATGAGGAAAATCCCTCTAGTAGTGCCCAAATACTCCATAGTTATAACACAAGATTGATTCTTGACCTCATACTCCTCCTCGACCAAAGCCTCCTCCTTGTCTTCTGAATCCTTTGCGGAATCCTCCTCGGACTCCTCCTTGTTGAAACTAAGGATTGACCAACTGCTGCTATAGAGGGTTTGGTTGTTGCTAGACATAGTGCACATATTGAACATATTATGGCTGAGGCTAAATGAGTGACACCTGATTATAATGTGGTCTTTGCACATACTGTTGTTGTGCTACAAGCTGTGGATGAGGTGCAAAGTGTGGCTACGCTGTAAACTACTGCTGCAGTTGCGACGAGATAAACTGCATCTAGGGAGAGAATGTATACTGTACCTACGCTATTGGTTGTGCCATCTATGGCTGCGCTTGCATTGCCTGGGGGCCCTCGGCTTTCACCAAGTCTGAATCATATGTCCTGTCCTGGAGCAATTAATAAGGTCGATAGTTTTTATCATCATGTCCTACTGTCTAAAAAAAGGTACAGTAGAAATTTTTTCCTTGGTAACATCTTTTTCATGTATTCACAGTTCTCATGTTGATTCCTGTAGACCTGACATATGCAGCACCATGGTATACTAGCGCAGCTCAACGGGTTTGGGCTCCTGAAAGTAAATAGTTTCAAAACGCTGGACATGTATCCTTGGTGTGTATGTCTGCATGACACCAGATGCACCAAAGGTCATTATGATCTTCCTTACCCTTCTTGATATCTTGTAATTGGAGTGTTGATTGGCCAACTGTAATTGAATCTGGTTCATCTCGACTGCGGTTTCTCCTACTGGCAATGCTTCTAATTTCATCGCAATTTCCAGAGCCTCGCTCTACATTGCAATCTGTTGTTGCATTAGCGGTTGTCTGATACGTGGGGCAAGTGCAGCGATGAACCACTCCTTGTGCTGAACGTCATTCATCTTGAAGCTTACTCAAACCATCAATGCCTTAAACCATTGATCGAAGTCCCAAATTGTTTCATTAGGTAACTGCTTGATTTCTTTTGACTCAGTAATGTACTAAGCCTCAGACTTTGGATTCTTGAATTCTTCAAATAATGCCTTACAGATATGATCCAATGTTTTTGCTATACCTCCTTGAGGAACCAACATGAATCTCATGTACCACTCTAGCGTACAACCCTTGAGGGTGGTTTCCAGTTGGATTTTCTTTAAATCATCATCTACAGTCTGTCGGGAGGTCCATATCGCCTTACACAAGAACCAATATTGCTCTGGGTCATCGATGTCATTTCAATGAAATATTGGTAGCTTCATTTCATCTCCCACCATTCTGGGCCTTCTTCCTCCGTCCGGTATTCTACTGCTAACACATCGGGAAAGTCGACATAGAATGTGCATTTCTTCCTAGTGGTGGAGTAGTGCGTGGAGGTGTGGACACATTACTTCTAGGGTTCTATCATGTCCTCCTTTAAGGCGTAGCCTGATCCTGGTCATCGTCATTGTCACTAAAAGGTTTCTTTGAACTGTATGGTTATTCCTCGTAGTATCGCACTTCAATCGCAGCAGAACCTTCTCCCATTCTCTGCCTCTTCTCTTGAAACCTTGCTCCTCCTCTTGTGCAACCACTTGTTTCCTTGGTGAGCTTCGCACATTCACCAGAACTCATTCCCATCTACCCCTTACCTTTCCATATGTCTCCCCCCTTTCGTCGCGGTGCCTACATACTCCACACACCAGAGTTCCACTACTCTTGGTCCATTTTCAGAATACCTTTTTCATAGACAAGCTATTTAATAGATAGCTGTAAAGACAACAAAAATCTACCTCACTATCAACTACAAAATTGGTAATGTATCCCTCCAAGATGATGTCCAACCGTGGTCCAACCACACCTCAACAACTAGTGATGCCTTATTGTCTATTTCTTGTAATTCCTGGATTAGCTCTAAAGTCCAAGATGTCTGCTCTCCTCCTTGGAATTTTTTCTTCTTAGAAGCAAAATTCACCAGCCACTCATGCAAGATGATAGGAAACTCATAAAAGAACCATTTGTGAGGACCGTCGTGAATATATCTATCCAACCAATTACTCATCGACAGCTTCATATTCTGATTTTCAGCTTCAGCAAACTCTTGTAGTTTTAGACCAAAACACCCCTCAATCTCTGGACGAGTTGGATGCCAAAACATACCCTCCTTTCAATCACAACTAGGTCTTGTAAATGGAACCATTTGTTGGCAAAAACCCACCAACAAAGCCTCGTCGATAGGGGTTCTCACTCTGTCTATGCCCAACCAGCATGATCTCCCTAAGCACTGGCCCAGACAGGTTTTACCCTGCCTAGCAAAATCCACAAAGCGGATGAAGTCTCACTTGAGATGTTCAAGGGAGAGATGTCGGAACCAAGTTTCCAGTAGTAAGAAGGGAAGATATCATCATCTGACGGGTAAAACAACATAAATATCAGATTACAAAACTAAGACAGTGATCGTAACTTATCTTTGTAACTACCGATCTACCAAATCGCATCATTCATTTTTCGCAGCAGTATCATTCATAAAACAACTTAAACCATAAATTATCAGAAATGTGATAGAACTGGAATAGATTACATCATTAGATTATTACAGCAGTATAAGTAAATCATAATAGATTTAACACACTTCTCAGTGATATTGCAGCAGAGAAAACAGGAAAACAAAAGACAATATTTATGCAACAAACATCATATCATATTAATTCTATGCAATAGATCCAAAACAAACAATTCTTCTCCACATCAAGAGGCTAAATACATCCCAATAACCCAGATAGATCGCAGATAAAACAGAAGACTCATCAAAACCTTAGAGAAATCGCACTAGATCTTGTACTTCATGCGATCATCTCTAGCCTTTGATAGCTCACAATGAGGATATTGATATCATTTATAATAATGTCTATTAAAATTACAAAACTAGCTCTATATATAGGCTTGCGCTTTTACATCGAAGGTCCACTTCTAACTAACTTCTAACCACTACTGACCTATGTCCACAAAACATGGTCAATTAATGCATTAAATATAAAAAGTGGTTATTTTTCTGACCATCACGCTGATATGGCCTTGCGTGGTGTCACGTGAGCTTGCACAACTATTGCGACACTGCGCAACTCACTTACCAAAACCCCTGCCAACACCAACCAGTGGTGTATATGTGGTTTGTTGATTGTTCTGAGGTTTTTTATGTGAGTGTAACATTGTTGTTGGTGCCTGCCATGACCTTTGAGGTTTCTAGTATTGAGTTGTGACCTTGTGGGTTTCCTTGGACTGAGCTGTCACCTATGCTAGGATAGAACCATGATCTCTTTGGGTTTTTTGGACAAAACCATGATCTATGTGGGATGTTTGGACAGATCCGTGAACTCTGTGAGTTGTTTGGAATAAGTCGTGACCTTTTTGAGGATGCTAAGCTGGGTTGTGGCCTTTGTTGAGTCTGCTAGACTGAACCATTCTTGTTCCTTGGGATTCCTTGACTTGATATGTGGTATTTTGACTGTTCTAAGGTCTTTTCTGTGAGTGTGTTTTTGTTAGTGTTGGATTCATTATCCAACTTACACACTTTATTTGGTCAATTTTGGCCTAATTAACTATTATCCTAAGTTTAATTGACTTAATTGGTATCAGATGAGCACACCATGACATCAACATGAGCACACCCACGCCTTCCTTCAATCAAGGAGGCTAACTAAGCATTTTCCTTTAATATGGGAGGTTAAGTGGGATTCCTCCTTCAAACAGGGAGCAATTCTGGGGTGATCTGAGTGTCATAAGTGCACCTAGTTGCTAACTGGTTGTTGTTTCACCTAACAATCAGTCAAGCTGAGTTCTAAAGGCACCTTCATCATGCAATTGTCTATTTTGGGTTGATTGGGATGAAATCTAATGTTAATGTGCCCCCAAACACTTCTAATGAGCCGTATCACTTCAGTTAACTTCATCGGAGCTAGTTGGAGTTAGTGATGCGCTACCACCTACTGATTGACATGCAGTGACATGTGTTTGAGTTACATTTAGTTAGACTCAGTCATATATTGCACTCTGATTCAGTTAGGACTTAGTGAGGGTCAGTTATGGTTAGTTAAGTGGTTAACTAAGTGTGTCTAGTGTTGGCTACCAGTTAGTTAAGCTACACCCATCCATGCAATTCGAATTGTTAGAAAACAGGACCACAGAGCAATAACAGATATACAGTTAAATCATTAAACAAGATGCAAAAAACATTAAACACATTACAAAGAGACACAAATATAACATGGTTCACCCAAATGATGGGATACTTCCACAAATAAATTTCCAGTCATTGTATTACAGTCCAGAGAGATGAAGGGATACAACTTGCAGCAAAACCACTGCACTTCCTCTTCACGCTCTCACAGTCTCTCTCACACAATCACAAAGATTGTTTACAATGCTATAATACCATACATAGCAGTGTTTCAATGCTTTCTTTTATAAGGGAAAAATACCATGGGTCCGCATAACTATTGGCCAACACACATCTCGTATCTCAGGGGCGTTTCCCTTGAACCCCCTTTCTCAGGGTGCTTCCCTGAATCCCAAGGCAGGGGGAACGAGTGTGTAGTACACCTGGGGTACAAACATGACTAAATAATATCTCTAGATCTGGAGGATCAGGCTCCACAACCAACACGAATGACCTCCTATTGAATTTGAAATTGCTTGGCATTTGTGCATTCTGCATGACATTGTATTGTTTCATTCATTCTATTATTGATTATACAGAGCTGCAACCTCCTATTGTAGTATCGTTACATCATTTCATGTCTAATTTGTCTTGAATCACTTGTGAGTCTGTGCTTTGTCCCAAGATTGATGTGACAGAATTAATAGTTGGTTCCTTCCATGACCTTTTTTAGGGTTGTTTTTATTCATCCTTATGCAGCATTTTGAGCCTATTTAAACTTTATAGAGGTCTTTTTTCTCCTTTTTAGCCTCCTTGAGGATGCTACAATGTATGGAAGTGTGTTGTAGTATGATGGATGTGCTAGAGTGTGGGTTAAGGCCGCCTATACACATTTGAAAGGATATTCTATTTGATTGATGTATGACTATTCTAAAAGACTGTCATTTATTACATCAATGGGATTTAAATTTCATTCTCATTTCTAGACTTTTTTTATTGATACCTTGAAGTCTAAATTTTTCTCACTCTTCCTTGCAACTACCTATCTCTCTCTCTCTCTCAGATATGTCAATTGCTTCATTAGTGACTTGTCTCTTAAGAGAAAAGGTATGATCATAATATATATCTAAGTATATAAAGGAAGGTCTAAACCACATTTTTTCTTCTTTTTGTCCATTTATAATTTTATTGCATGTGCTTGAATAATTCTGTTGTACAGCTATGAGACTCTATATCCAATAGGCAGGTAGAGTAAATTACTATTTTCATGTTTTCAATTTCTTTTTATTTTGCTTAAAAAATGGAATTCCATGTGGGAATTTTGGACAAAGTTGAACAGTTATGGGATATTTTCTAGTTCTCTTTCGAGGTATAAATGATAGTGGTATTGGCATAGTCTATCTTTAACTTTTATTTTATTTTATTTATCTATCAATCTGAACATGGTTTATTACCTTGATTGCAGGTTATTGGTTGTTTAAGTCCCCTTTGAATAAAATGATCACGTAAGTATTCATACTTATTGCTAGCAAGAAAAATTGAAGTTATTTTTGCTAATATTTCATGTCATTTCATTTCTATTTATGTAGTAGCTAAGAGCACTTAAATTTAATGCCCATTCTTCTTGATGTGAAATGGAACTAGTTGTATATTTGTTTTTACTATTCTATATATATTTTAGGTGTTGAGTTGCTCCATTTTTTCATCCTTCACTTCTATATAAACTGAAATTCTCCTTTCCATGACATCATCCACCACTATATTCAAGTTACTTATGAATTTTTAGTCAAATTCATATATCTTGGCATGACTCTAGATGACTTGGTAGATAATTTAACATTGGATGTATGCTTGTCATTCCTATAAATTTATGGGATTTTTGCATTTTGCATCATTCAAGCATAAAATATAATGATTATCAAGTTACTATAGATACACAATGGCTTACCTTGTAATAGTCCTTCAAGTATTTCAAATGCATTTATTAAGTGCAAGAATGACTTGAAGGACTAGTACAGGGTAAGCCATTATGGATCTATAGTAACTTGATAATCATTATTTTGTATGCTTGAATTATGCAAAATTTGTTTGAATACCATCATTATCAAGTAATAACAACTTCTTAAAGGGTACTAGCTCAATGGTAGAGCACTTGCCTAATTATAGGTAGGAGGTTCGTGGTTTGATTCCCTTCATTCCCTATCATAAATTTGTGACTACAAAAATGACTAAATTCGCATATATATGACTATTAGTAGCTAATTTACCATATCGTATAGTGTGACTAACGGTTAGTCGTATTTAGATTAGTTGTTAAGATGTTATCATCTAGTATTTTATTTAGTCATATATTTGGTCATTAATTAATGCAATCAGTGACTAAATCATTGACTATCAATGACTAATAAGTCAAGCTATTAATGACTAAGTTAGTCAAGCTATAAGATAATGGAAATTAGCTACTATTAGTCGTCGACTAAAAAATAGTCATTTATAGCCAGATTTTAGTCATATATTTAGTCATTAGTTTCTCATTTTGTACTAATGATGTGGATAGGCACCTATTGTCACTTAAGTCTCTCCTACTGCGTCAGTTAGAGTAGCTTAACTAGTTATAACTGATTGAGAGACTAAATTAGACAATTGGAGCTTAGCTAGTTAGCTTCGAAAGTGATTTAGACACTTCTAGTTAGCCATGCAACCAGATTGAGTTGGTGGATTCAAATGCTATCCACATTATTCGAATTCCATTATTTGTAACAATGTTGTATACTACTAGGATCAATGAAGTTTATACTGTAATTATACAGAGAAATACTTGTCTATTTCCTCTGATTTTTTTTTGTTCAGGGGGTATTATTCATTTCTTTTACACTCTATGATAATTAAAATATAATGACACTCAATGCCTGAAGATCAATGGCACATCTAATAAGGGAGACATCTTATTCCTCCGTTAGGATGTTACTATTATATTTGGTTATCAAAGAGTCATGAGGTATAAACTCCATTGTATGTAGGGTCAATAGTACCCTCTTGAATATAATATAATATTTTTGTGTCTTCTTAGGTGAAGTTGACCTAGTAAGTTTGTTGGGGTTGACTTGTTAGGGTAAAATTCAAGTGACAGAAAGAGTATAAACATAGGAGTTGTGTTCCTCATTTGAACACACACACTCACTTGTGTATAGTGCATAGGAGAGAGAGAGAGAGAGAGAGAGAGAGAGAGAGATCGGAAAGGAGAAGTAGCACATTTTTGGGGGATTTATCTTATACATCTATATAGAGGAAGTTTTGTTGGGTTTCTTCCCCTTGAGGGTTTCATAGGATAAATCTGTGTCTATATTGTGATTATGTTTTTTTCAATGATTATGCATACGCTATTGATGTGAAATTCAATTAAACACTAATTATATCTAGCAAAGCATATGAAATATTAACATGGTATCAGAGCTATCCTGAATAGAGCATATTTCACAAGGTAAAACTCTCTCTCCTCTCCCTCTGGATGTTATATTTTTATCATTAAGTTAGCAATACATTAGGATCTTTAACTGAGAGAATAACAAGCATAGCAATCAAACACAAGAGACAATGAACACGGTGTTTATCCTCGGGGAAACCATAAATAGTGAAAAACCCTCAGCTTCCTTAGAGATAGAATCAACACCAAAAGTAGAACCCAAAATAGTAAGTGATCTTCCGATAGCAGTAACCTTCTTTCTATCTAGCCCTAGTGTCTTCTCCTTCCTCGACTATGTACTACACTTGAGTGTGTATGAGATGTGTGTTAAATAGAGAGTCCATCTCTCTATTTATACTAATTCTTGACTTGAATAAACCCTACTAGGGCTGACCTCACTAGGAGAGTCTAATAACCCTAGTACCCCAGCATTGCAGGGACTTTAACCCTTAGACAATAGGAGGGTTACCCACATTGACTTGACATGACTTGTTTACATTATAGATCTTCCCGATAGGAACATCGAGGCATGAAATGACTCAAGAAAATCCTGAAATAAACATTGGGTTACAATATATAATAAATACAAGTGAAATACATTCCTAAGTTACATATACATCAACACTCCCTCTTAACTAGGAAGGTATTCTTTCGACACAATTTTCAGCACAAGTCTTCTTCTCTGTATCTTCTAGATCATCATCGAGTCCTCATCATCTTCAAGTCATCATCATCTTCAAGTCATCTTCATCTTCAAGTCATCTTCATCGTCGGATCTGGATCATCACTCGATCTAGATCACCACTGGACATCATCACTGGATTTGGATCATCACTGGATCTGGATCATCACTACTGGATGTAACATCCCCAGTTTTGACACTGATGCATTAATATACATGATACATATATTGTAATTAGTCATGGTGTGGAGCTAAAGGAAAACACCCCACCATCGATTTAGTTTTGTTATGTTTGGTAATTGGAATTGTCACGGATGGTATATCAGGACATACGACACATATTAACATTGTGGCATCATGTAGCTATGCATTTTAATTAAATAACCCAACCAGCTATGTTAATTGAAACCAAATTGAGAAGGGGCATGATTTCCTAGGGATTAAGGGGGGGGATGTTAAACCTTGAGCCTATGGGGGAAAATCCATGTGTCGCCACCTTGTTTGTTTTGCTCATCTTCTCTTGTCTCATCCAACTACCACCTTTAATGTCTACTGAGTAATTGAGTCAGTTATTGTTGGGAAGTGGTGGGTGGTAGGACTGTTTGTCTTTGCCACACGCTCACTCCACCATCCATCTCTCCACCTTCACATGGGTAAGGGAAACACCACTACGCCACTCTCTCATCTATTATGTTCACCTTCTCATGCACAGGGGGGTTTGGATGTTTTTCCTCACGCAGAGATGGGTTAAGAAGGGGTGTGATTTCTTGTTTGGGGGTTTGCTCTCCTCTTCCTCACCGATTATTGGCCTAAGGATTGGTTCTTCCTCTTGCTCACACAGAAAATCTGTGTTTTGACTCCACCATTGTCAAACTGTGGAGTGTTGCCATGTTTTTCACTGTGTGACATTTTCTATGGTTTCCTTGGTGATATGTCTTCCTCCTGTTGACGTTGAGGATCATTTTACTACCCATGTTCTTGTTGTAGTTGTCCAGATATCTCATTATTGATCATGGACTATGGTTTTCTCTTGTGGTTCATTGGTTGTTGTTTCCCACATTTGTTGGTTGAGTTGCCATTGCGATTTGGGTTACTGTAGGTTGTTTAGGAATAGTTTTGGCCATGATAGGTCCAAGAATGATTCATGTTTTGTTTCCCCTGTTCAAGCTGTGAAATGCTTAATTCCTACATGCACACTATGGTTTGTTCTAGGACTGTATTAGAGTGGTGAATGGGGGCTTGATGTGCTTGATAAACCTGGTGTGTTTGGGAACCACACCAAAAGAGCTAGTGGGATGGCTTTATTCTCCACAACCCTTGAATAGCACTGGAAGGGAGATCAAGGTCTGAGGGACTACGTTGCAGAGAAAGGACTAATTTTCTTGTGTTGGGTGTGTGTGGGTGTCCTAGAAGTTAGAATAGTTTTGGTGTGGGTGCCCCTATCTCTTTCAGGAGCTCAACATCTTAGCATTTAGCCTTACCCAGCTCCTGGATGGCCTGATAAACCCAACTGTGTTGGCTTGGATGATCTGTTGTTCACCTGATAAACCTAACTGTGTTGGCTTGGCTGAACTATGTATCCTCATTGTGTTGATTATCCTTGGATATATGTAAGCCTGCCAGTTCCTTGTTCCTTGGGGAATCATTCCTGGCTCGGGGGTGGCAGCATTGCTAACAGATTAAAGAGCACGCAGGCCTATGGTTGGGTGGAACGTTGCAGCGACGTAGCTGGTTGAGGAACAAGTTCTCTATAATATAAGTATTCTTGTCTATTTTACTTCTGCAGTATGTTGATAGTTAACGGATTATGATGAACATGTATATGAATGAATGTTGTTTTACTTCCGCTAAATATATCTGTGATCATGCATCTTAGTATGTTTTATATTTTTAACCATTTTGCTTCATGGGGCTAGGTGCCCATATGTTGGTGTAAAGTAGCGTCCTCTTGCCCAGTCGAAGGGTCGGGGATGTTACAAAATGGTATCAGAGCCTAAGGTTGTAGCATGGCCCTGAAAGGGCCATGAAAGATCAGTTAGCAGAGGTAGGTTTCCTTCTACCAAGTAGAAATTAGGAAACTCTAAACTTCCAAAAAGAAATTTTTGTTTAAGCGTGGGAACCATCGCTCATCGGAAGACTAAGTGTGAATCTTTTCTGATGTAGCAGCTCACCTAGTCAGAGGGTCACTCAACAGTTGGAGGAAATTTTGAAACTCCTCTAAGTGTTCATCGGCCATCGGTAAAAGATAAAGGACATGGGAGCCGCAGTTTCGGTGGAGATCAATTGAAGACCGCCGAAACGCCACCTTCATTTAGTCAAAAGGATCAGTGGAGATTAGATGAGGGAACCGCCAATGAACTACATCAAAAACATTTAGCTGATTGTGCACCCACCGTTGCATCAGTCTAAGACACTATCCACCCGGTGTATAGTTGCTCCGACAGCCGATGCAGTGGAAGACAGGGTAGAAAGTTCCCAAAATTTTTTCTAAGGCACGAAATCATCGGCGATAAAAAACTATTAGCTGTTGGGATTGTAGATGACTAGAAGAGGGGATCACCAATAAATAGAGTGTGATGCTGCCAAAAGCTAGTGAAGTGGATCGGTGAAACTTAGTTGAAGGAAGGGCCGATACAAAGAAGGGAAAATTTTTGAAATTTTGTTTAATTGTTGAAAACCATCGGCAATCGATGGAAGTTAGTTAATGAGACCGCCGACGGACATCATCGGAAAATATTAGTTGTTCGAGAGTCCATCGATGCCACAGCTGCTATTCTCTCCAATCACTGATCGAAAAGGATTAACAGATGGCGGGCTGCCGTTGCGGCTGCCCATGCAGCTAACCACCTGATGCCGTAACAATTAGTGTTTCGATTTCCCAGATACTACCCTCGAGAAAATATTAAGGGATGAAACAGTCGACACGTCTGATCCATAGTGGTTAAAGCACCCGATGTCGTATGTGCTAATTTCCTCGACCGTCGATGGGACTGTGGCCCATGAAAGACACAGAATTTCGTTGGCCGCCATTGCAGAAGTCTAGATGACTAGCCACCCGATGCACAGAGCACCCGACCATCGATGGAGAGCATAAGTTAGTTTCATCACCGATTCAATTCGGAATGTTAGATTACAGACCTGATACAATGGAAGGAAACAGGAGAGCAACCCTCTGATGAAATTCGGAAGATTAGACCACCACAGGTCCGATACTCCAAAGAAAGATAGATGAACAAATCGCCGAAGTACAGAGAAGAAAATTAGTGGTTTTGGCCGCCAAAACGTCAGAACATTAGTTGGGATGAGACCCGATCCTGTACAAGGAAATTTGGGTTTTTCAAAGTGGATTTTTCAGCATACTGTCAATGGTTTATAGAGATGAACAAGAAGAGAGAAAATTTTGTGTTTTAGCAAATTTGCTATTTTGTAAATTTCCAGAAGAGGAAGGTAAGTAGTTCTGTTTTTTTTTATGATATGCATCTAACAGTATTCTACTAACACATTTGCAGAATTACAAACACCTCCAAGAAGATTATTCCAAGTAGAACAGTGTGGTAGAGAAACAGGTGGTTCATTCATGAGAACCCATGATGGGTATGATGCTCGGTATTCCTACGAACGTGCGAGAGATGCCATGGGAGAAAGTGTCGATAATGGAAATGATGACATAGAGTCTAATGGAAGAAGATTCCAAGAGACAACGTCAGATGTTGCAGCCACCATGAGAAGCTGGATTAAAGCCCAAGAAGAGCAGCATTAGCTAAATGCTGCCATGTTGCAGAGTTTGACAGATTTGCAGAGAAAGGTATACTCTAGATGAGGTATAGAAAAACCAGAAGGCAGTAAGAGAAACACTAGGAGAAGGAGAAGGACTTCCAGTGCATCATCTGATTTTGAAGAATTAAGTGGAGATACAAGTTCATCTTCTCATAAAAGGAAAAGAAGAAGACACCATAGGGATCGCTCTCAGGATGAATTTAAGAAAGTTAAACTTCCTACATTTGATGGTGAAATAAATACTGGACAAGAGGCTGAAGCTTGGCTTCTTAGGATAAAGAAGTACTTTCAAGTGCAAGATTATTCAAGAAACATGAAGGCAAGAGTTGCCATATTTAATCTGAATGGAAGAGCATCCATTTGGTGGGAACACTTCAAGCAAGTAAAGAAGATCAATGAAAGGAGACTGAAGTGGAAATAGTTCAAGAAGTATTTCAGGCAGAAATACCTCTCTGATAGGTATTATGATGACAAGATTAAGGAGTTCCATGAGCTAAGATTGGGACAGCAGACCATGGATGAATATGCCAATAAGTTCTTGGAATTGTTGAGGTATGTCCGGTACATCAGAGATGAAAAAGTGAAGGTCTAGCGGTTTTTGAGTGGATTGCCTCAAGCCTACAACAATAGAATTGAGTTTTATGAACCAAGAACTCTTCAAGAAGTGATAAGGAAGGCTAAGTATTGCTATGAGCAAAGAAAAGGTAAACCTAATTACCATAAGTCTTGGAAGGAAAAGAAGAATGAGAAGTTTGACCAAAGAAGGAAAGGTTTCAAACCTTCTAGATTTAGGGATCAGCAGAAGCAACCATCCCAAGCTGCGAGTAATCCAATTGGAGTGACAGGTGGAAAGCCTAAAGATCCACAACAGAATAAAGGTCCACTCAAATGTTGGAAATGTGAAGGACCCCACTTGTGCAGATATTGTCCACTTGAGAATGAAAGTGCAAGGCTAGCTTACAACATGTAGGAAGAGGAAACAATGGGTCAAGTAGCAAGGGTAGTCCCTAGTATTTATGCAACACTGGAGGACTTCCAGGAAGATCACCAGTGGACTGGAGGACTGAATTTATGTAACATCCCTAGTTTTGACCCCGGTGCATTAATATACATGATACATATATTTTAATTAATCATGGTGTGGAGCTAAAGGAAAATGCCCCACCATCTATTTGGTTTTGTTATGTTTGGTAATTGAAATTGTCACTGATGGTATATCGGGACATATGGCACATATTAACATTATGGCATCATGTAGCTATGCATTTTAATTAAATAACCCAACCAGCTATGTTCACTGCAACCAAATTGAGAAGGGACATGATTTCCTAAGGATTAAGGGGGGGGGATGTTAAACCTTGAGCCTATGGGGGGAAATCCATGTGTCTCCACCCTTTTTGTTTTGCTCATATTCTGTTGTCTCATCAAACTACCACCTTTAATTTCTGCTGAGTAATTGAGTTGGTTATTACTAGGAAGTGGTGGGTGGCAGGACTGTCAGTCTTTTCCACACGCTCACTCCACCAGCTGTCTCTCCACCTTCACGTGGGTAAGGGAAACACCACTACGCCACTCTTTTGTTGGTTCTATTCACCTTCTCATGCACAGGGGGGTTTGGATGTTTTTTCTCATGTAGATCTGGGTTAAGAAGGGGTGTGATTTCTTGTTTGGGGGTTCGTTCTCCTCTTCCTCACCGATTGTTGGCCTGAGGATTGGTTCTTCCTTTTGCTCACGTAGAAAATCTGTGTTTTGACTCCACCATTGTCGGACTGTGGAGTGTTGCCATGTTTTTCACTATGGTACATTTTCTGTGGTTTCCTTGGTGATATGTCTTCCTCCTGTCGATGTTGAGGATCCTTTTCCTACCCGCGTTCCTATTGTAGTTGTCCAGATATCTCATTATTGATCATGGACTATGTTTTTCTCTTATGGTTCGTTGGCTGTTGTTTCCCACATTTGTTGGCTAAGTTTCCATTGTGATTTGGGTTACTGTAGGTTGTTGAGGAATCTTTTTGGCCACGATAGGGCCAAGAACGATTCGGGTTTTTTTTTCCCTGTTCAAGCTATGAAATGCTTAATTGCTGCACGCATGCTATGGTTTTTTCTAGGACTATATTGGAGTGGTGAATGAGGGCCTGATGTGCTTGATAAACCTGGTGCATTTGGGAACCACACCGATAGAGCTAGTGGGATGGATTTCTTCTCCATAACCCCTGAATAACACTGGAAGGGAGATCAGGGTCTGAGGGACTGCGTTGCAGAGAAAGGACTGATTTCCTTGTGTTGGGTGTGTGTGGGTGTCCTAGAAGTCAGAATAGTTTTGGTGTGGCTGCCTCTGGCTCTTTCAGTAGCTCACCAGCTTAGCATTTAGCCTTTCCCAGCTCTTGGATGGCCTAATAAACCCAAATATGTTTTCTTGTCTGATCTATTGTTCGCCTGATAAACCCAATTGTGTTGGCTTGGCTAAACTTTGTATCCTCATTGTGTTGATTATCCTTGGCTATGTGTAAGCCTGCCATTTCCTTGTTCCTTGGGGAATCATGCCTGGCTTGGGGGAGGTAGCATTGCTGAGAGATTAAAGAGCATGCAGGCCTATGGTTGGGTGGAACGTTGCAGCGATGTAGTTGGTTGTGGAACAAGTTCTCTATAAGATAACTAATCTTGTCTATTTTACTTCTATAATATGTTGACAGTTAACGAATTATGATGAACATGTATATGAATGAATGTTGTTTTGCTTCCTCTAAATATATGTGTGATCATGCATCTTAGTATGTTTTATGTTTTTAACCATTTTGCTTCCACATTATATGTATGTATATGTTCATGGGGCTAGGTGGCTGTATGTTGGTGTAAAGTTGCATCCTCTTGCCCGGTCGGAGGGTTGGGGATGTTACAATGGATCATCATCACTGGATCTGGAACATCATCACTGGATCTGGACCATCATCACTGGATCTTGATCATCACTAGGTCATCATCACAAATGCTATCTCTTGATTCTTCTCATCATACGAATCTCTACAGAACCATCCCTTTTTCATGCTGGATGTACATCTACAAAGCTAGTCCTTTTTCATACTAGATGTATCATCTACATAGAGCCAGTCCTTTTTCATACTGGATGAGTCTTCACAAAGCTAGTCCTTTTTCATACTAGATGTGGCAGCTACACAAAGCCAATCCTTTTTCATACTGGATAAGTCTTCACAGAGCTAGTCCTTTTTCATACTAGATGTGGCATCTACACAGAGCTAGTCCTTTTTCATACTAGATGTGTCTTCACAAAGCCAGTCCTTTTTCATATTGGATGTGGTAGCTACACAGAGCTAGTCCTTTTTCATACTAGATGTGTCTTCACAGAGCCAGTGCTTTTTCATACTGGATGTGGAAGCTACATAGAGCTAGTCCTTTTTCATACTAGATGTGCCTTTACAGAGCCAATCCTTTTTCATCCTGGATGTGGCAGCTACACAAAGCTAGTCCTTTTTCATACTAGATGCGTCTTCACAGAGCCAGTCCTTTTTCATACTGGATGTGGAAGCTACACAGAGCTAGTCCTTTTTCATACTAGATGTGTCTTCACAGAGCCAATCCTTTTTCATAATGAATGTGGCAGCTACACAGAGCTAGTCCTTTTTCATATTATATGTGTCTTCATAGAGCCAGTCCTTTTTAATATTGGATGTGGTAGCTACACAGAACTAGTCTTTTTTCATACTAGATGTGTCTTCACAGAGCCATTCCTTTTTCATACTGGATGTGGCATCATCACATACATCTGACAATGGAAGGAACCAATCCTCTCACCATGTCACATCTCTTACATCCGACCATGGAAGGAACCAATCCTCTCACCATGTCAGAAGGGCACAACACTTAATTTGACCATGGAAGAAACCAATCCTGTCACCATGTCGGAAGGGAATAGCACTTACATCTGACCATGGAAGGAACCAATCCTCTCACCATGTCAGAAAGGCATAGCACGGACACATCACTTATTCTTGGGAGGAATCTCGATCTGGAGAACACCAAGCTTCTCCCTAAAGTACTCAAACTTCACCCTAGCCAATGGCTTCGTCAACACATCAGCTATTTGTTCTTCTGTCACAACATACTGGAGCTTCACTGCTCCTCTCTACACCATATCCCTGATATAGTGATACTTGATCTCGATATGCTTCGACTTGTCATGGAATACTGGATTCTCTGACAACTTTACACAACTCTGGTTGTCACAGTATATACAAGTACCATCTAACTGGAGATCAAATAAATCAGACAGTAGCTTCCTTAGCCATACTACCTCACAACTAGCTGAACAAGCTACGACATACTCTGCTTCAGCTGTACTTAGTGCCACACAAGATTGCTTCCTTCTAAACCAAGAGATCACACCTGATCCCATACTAAAGCAACACCCTGAAGTGCTCTTCCTATCGATGGTACTGCCTGCCCAATCTAAATCAACATAACCATCTAGGTTAATCCTTTGATCAGTCTTATACTTGAACCCATAATCAACTGTACCCTTCAGGTACCTCATAATATGCTTTGCAGCAGTCAAGTGAACATGTCTTGGATCTGTTAAGTATTGGCTCAAGGTGTTCACAGCAAAGAAAATATCTAGCCTTGTGTTCGTCAGGTACATCAAGGACCCAATCATCTGACAATACATCGTGGCATCAATCGACTCTGATGAAGCATCACTCAATAGCTTCAAATTGGATTCCATAGGTGTGGTTAATGCCTTGCAACCCATCATCCCAAATCTCTTCAGGGTCTCTACTGCATACTTCCCTTGTCCAAGGAAGATTCCATCCATATTCTACCACACCTCTAGACCTAGAAAATAATGCATCATACCCAAGTCCTTCATTTCAAACTCGATAGCAAGCTTTCTCTTCGTATCATCAATAAACCCATCCATACCTGTCACAAACAAATCATCTAAATATAGTAGGAGCATCACTGGGTTGCCATCTTCAACCTTGTAGTAAAGGTTGGAATCTTCTTTACTCTTGGTAAAGCCCAAACTGGATAGAAAGCTGTGAATTCTACCGTACCATGTCTTGGGTGCCTGTTTCAAACTATATAGGGATTTCTTCAATCTGTACACATGAGACTCCCTGTCATGTGTCTCAAAACCGAGTGGCTGCTCAACATACACTTCCTCTTCCACTACACCATTCAAGAAAGCAGTCTTGACATCCATTTGGTGTATCTTCCATTTCATCACTGCAGCCAGAGAAATTACCGATCTGATGGAAGTGTATCTGGCTACAGGTGCAAAGGTTTCTTCATAGTCTCTTCCTTCTTTCTGGGAGAAACCATGAGCAATGAATATTGCTTTATATTTATCTATGCTACCATTTGCAGCATGCTTAATCTTGTAGATCCACTTTAAAGTTACAACTAACTTCCCTTTTGGTCTTGGGACAACATCCCAAACATCATTCTTCATGATCGATTGGTACTCTTCGATCATAGCATCCTTCCATTCTTTCCATTCTGTTGCTTCTTCATAATTGGAAGGTTCTTTATCAATGAAGTCACATAGTAATGATACATAACTAGAACAGGATCTGGTCCTCTTTCTTTCTCTAAGATTCTCTTTTGGAACCTAATATCTTTCCACACCTTGGATAATTTATCGTACCCAAGCAGGTTTCCTCTTATGAGGATTCTTCTCCTGTGGTGGATCTACAGGTCTTTGTGGTTCTTCAAATTCTCAATCTTCTTCTTGAGTTTCTTCGTTCATGATTGTATCATGAATTCTAGGAGCTTCTGCTTCTTCAGGTTCTTCAACAGGTTTCTTTCTGGATTTGATGTAGGCTAAATCTTCATCAAATGTTACATCCCTGCTGATGTCAATCTTCTTGAACCCTGGGAAGTATATTCTGTAAGCCTTCAAGATTTCAGAGTATCCCACAAATATACCCTTCTTTCTTGAAGGATCTAACTTCGTCCTCTTTTCTTTTGGAATGTGTATGTACGCAGGACAGCTGAATATTCTGAGATGGCTGAATTCTGGTTTCTTTCTGGAGAAGACTTCTTCAGGAGTCTTATTCTCGAGTACTCTGTGTGGAGTACAGTTCTGTACATACACCACTGTTCAGGCTGCTTCTACCCAAAGATGCATAGGAAGATCTTGATCATGAAGCATAGCTCTTGCAGATTCCATGATAGTTCTATTCTTCCTTTCTACAATCCCATTCTTTTGTGGATTATAAGGAGTGGACAACTCCCTCTTAATCCCTTAGTCTTTACATAGCTCTTTGAACTCATTCGAAGTGAATTCTCCACCATTATCTGATCAAAAAGTCTTGATCTTGTTAAAAGTGTGGTTCTCAATCAAAGCTTTGAATTCCTTGAACTTGCTGAATAGTTCGTCTTTGTTCTTCATGAAGTAAACCCATGTCTTCCTAGAAAAGTCATCAATAAAAGAAACATAGCATGCATACCCGCTTAGAGAACTTGATGACATTGGTCCGCATACATTGGAATGGATGATTTCCAAGATTCCTTTTGCCTTGCTCTCACTACTTGGAAATGTCATCTTTGTATTCTTTCCTTTCGTACATCCTTTGCAGACTCCATCATGTTTTCCTTGAATTTTTGGAAGACCTTCAACAACTTTGCTTACAAGTGGTAGTGCTCTGTAATGCACATGTGCAAGCCTTCTATGCCAAAGTTCATTTGGCTCTACTGTTTCATGAACCAAAGCTTGTTCTGGTTGACCCTTTGTAACACCCTGGTTTTGACCCCGTTGCATTAGATGTATATGATGTATATATTGTAAGTAATCATAGTGCAGGGATAAATGCTAAGGCCCCATCATTAATTGGTTATGCTATGTTTCGGGTTGAAATTGTCACCGATGGTATATCGGGGAATGCAGCATACATATTGAGTTTTGTTATCATGTAAATATGTGTCTTTAATTAAATAACCCAACCAACTACGTTCACAGCAGCTAAATTGAGAAGGGGCATGATTTTCACAAGGATAAGTGTGGGGGATGTCGAACCTTGGGCAATGGGGGAAAAATCCATGTGTCACCTTCCCTTGTCTTACCCAGCTACCACCATTGAAAACTACTATTTTTAGCTAGGGAAGTTATGGCTGGGAGTGAAGTGTGGTAGGACTGTCAGTCCTTTCCCACATGCACACTCCACCAACGTGGTTGACCTCACGATGGCAAGCAAAAACCACCGCCATCACTCTAGTGGACACTCCACTCTCTCTACGACAATTCTGAAACACTCACGCACTTTCGAATACTGCGCATTCTCTCCATTGTCTATTCATCTTCATGCATAGGCAGAGTTGTTCATCCTCATGCAGGAGCAGGAGTCTTTCTCATTTTTCATGCACAGGATTTTCCTGGTTTTACTCATGCAGTTTTTCTCAACGGATTTTGTGGATGGAGCGGGTGTATACTTTCCTCACAGACTAATTCATGGGTTGCTGTGGTCTCCCTTAGATTATAGTGTGTTTTGTTGGGGTATTCTTTACATTTTGGGGATGGGAGTCTATTCATTTTCACACACATGAATCTATTCTATTTGATCTCATGTAGCCAGGAGGGGAGCCGCTTATCGGTTGTCATTCATGTTTTTCCACAGAGTGGAATCTAGTGTGTTTTCCCTCTGTATTTTGGGGTCTGGTGCAAGTTTCCCTCATGCACAAGTTGAGAGTCTGTATCTTCTTCCCCAGTGCGGCCTATGTAAGTCTTTTCCGCTTACTTCATTGCCCAGGACGGACTGTTGTTTTCCCCATGTTGTGAATTGTGTTTACTGATATGTTTTGGGACTATTGTAATTTGCTTGGGAGTCATTTTGGCCATGATAGGGCCAAGAATGACTCAGGAGTCATTTTCCCTATTTAAGCTATAACAGCTGATTGATTGCATGTGTGCAATGGTTGGTCTTCGGACTGTATTGGGAGCAGGGATGGGGGCTTGGGTTGCTTGATAAACCTGGTGTGTTTGGAAACCACATAGACAGAGCTAGAGAGCTGGCTTTCTTCTCCCCAACCCCTGAATAGCACTAGAAAGGAAATCAGGGCCTGAGGGACTATGTAGCAGAGAAGGGACTGATTCTTTGTGTTGGGTGTCTTAGAAGTCAGGCTAGTTTTGGTGTAGGTGTTCCTAGCTCTGTAATGAGCTCACTAGCTTAGCATTTATCCTTTCCCAACTCCTGGATGGCTTCATAAACTTGACCATGTTGGCTTGGCTATCTTGTTGATGGCCTGATAAACCCAACTGTGTTGGCTTGGCTGTGTTTTGTGTATCCTTGGCTATGTGTAAGCCTTCTTGTTCCTTATTCCTTGGATAATCATGCCCAGCTCAGGGGTGGCAGCATTGCTGAGAGATTAAGGAGCATGCTGGCCTATGGTTGGGTGGAACGTTGCAGCGACGTATCTGGTTGCGGAACGAGTTATTTATAAGATAAGTAATCTTGTCTATTTTACTTCTGCAATCCTATTTACTACTAATGATTATGATGAACATGTTGAATGCTTGTATGAATGCATGTTTCTTACATTGTGTATGATAAATAATCGTATCTATGTATGTTCTAGTTCAAAGTACTTTGTTTTCAGCATTTTATGAATGCACATGTTCATGGGGATAGTTTCCCAGATGGTTAAGGCCATGGTAGCATCCTCCTCACCGGTCAGAGGGTCAGGGATGTTACACCCTTCAACTTGTATAGACCTCCTTCTTGTTCCCCAATCACTATTGCATCATCAAAAGTCTTTCCCTTTGGCCACATAAGAACTTGGCCATCTACGAAAGCAACCCTCATTCCTTTTGCATCCAATGCAGATATGGAGAGGAGGTTCTTCTTTAGTCGTGGAACAAATAATACATTCTTCATCTTCATAGACTTTCCAGAGCCTAGTATATAGGAGGATTCACCACTACCTTTTATTGGATACTGGTAGTCATCCACAAGTTTCAACTTGTGAGGTGACTCATGTTCAGATAGCTTCACAAATGATTCTTTGAATCCTGTCATGTGCTTGGAAGCACCACTATCTATGAGCCAATCATTGCTTCCATGTGAAATAGTTCTTGTAAGAGCGGAGATCAACACATATTCTTCATCACTTGAAGAATAACTTTCTTATCTAACTCTCTTTGTGAAAGGTTCATCATCCTCTGCAGCATGAGCATGATGTCTTCTCTTGTTTTCCTTCTTCTTCTTTAAGTTCCCTTTATTAGGGCAGAATATGGATATGTGACCTTTCTCATCACATGTGTAACATCTAATGGTAGACAGATCTTTTCTAGGGTGTGAGATCTTACCTTTGGAGTGATGATGGTTCCTCCTGGTTTTCTTGGAGTGAACTATGAGAGACTGATCTTCACTTCCCATATTCTCTTCTCAAGCTGCTATCTGAGCTTCTTCTTGAGAGAATTCTTCCCATAGTCTGCTGAACTTGACTAACTTCTTTCTGGCATAGATCCCTTGAATGAAAGAGTCCCATGATCTAGGGAGACCATTCAAGGTGGTCATCACAATCTCTGCATTTTCCACTTCTTCATCTACTGCTTCCATCTATTCCTTGATCTGAGATACCCTTGTAAAGTAAGATTGAATAGTCTCATCATTCTGGATCTTTACATTCTTCAATTAGTTTCTCAGAGTCATCTTCCTGTTTATGTTCTTCCCTTCAAACAATTTGGTTAGGGCATCAAACATAGATTTAGGTGTCTTGAGGGAGGAAACCTATGGTATGAGGTGATCTTTGATAGAATCAACAATGATTCTCTTTTCCATAACCAACTTATTCTTATGTAATTCCTTAGCCTCATCTCCCTCTGGAACTGGAACCTCCTCATTGATATAGGAGTCCAACTCATTTTCTTCCAGGACCAGGGAGATCCTATACTTCCAGGCTCGAAAGTTATCAGCTCCCTCAAGCTTTTAATCAAGCTTGGTATGATGAGACATATTAATTGAGAACCTCAAATGGAAATACAAAAGATTTAGATCTTTCCATGTCAAGATGTCGGATCTTAATTTGTAGCTGAAATCATGTAGTACTGGTTCAATAGAAAATTAGGGTTTTTCTTTTCCAGAGTTCTGTCCAACCAAATGCTTTGAATTTGATCCCTAAATTTGATTTTGGGGAGGAGATCAATCTAGGCCCGAGCTCACTGAAAAATTCCTCTTCTATGAAAAGCCCTAATTTTTGGTAGTAGTGTCGGGTTCAAAACTGAAAAACCTTAGAATTGGATTTTGCTTCGACAGAAAGATGTGCCCTAGGGAGGAGAGTTAATCCAACCTTATTTTGCTGAAAATATGTGTAGGAATATCCACTAAGTAGGAATCCCTAGTTCCTGCAGCTGCACAGTGTCTTCTTCTCAGGTTAGCTCTGATTCCATGTTATATTTTTATCATTAAGCTAGCAATACATTAGGATCTTTAACTAAGAGATTAACAAGCAAAGAAATCAAACACAAGAGACAATGAACACAACTTTTATCCTTGGGGAAACCATAAATGGTGAAAACCATGCAACTTCCTCAGAGATAGAATCAAAACCAAAAGTAGAACCCAAAACAGTAAGTGATCTCCCAACAGTAGTAACCTTCTTTCTATCTAGCCCGAGTGTCTTCTCCTTCCTCAACTATGTGCTACACTTGAGTGTGTATGATATGTTTGTTAATTAGAGAGTCCACCTCTCTATTTATACTAATTCTCGACTTGACTAAACCCTACTAGGGCCGACCTCACTAGGAGAGTCTAATAACCCTAGTGCCCCGGAACTGCAGGGACTTTAACCCTTAGACAATAGGAGGGTTACCCACAATGACTTGACATGACTTGTTTACATTATATATCTTCTCGATAGGAACATCGGGGCATGACATGACTCAAGTACATCCCGGAATAAACATCAGGTTACAATATATAAGAAATACAAGTGAAATACATTCTAAAGTTACATATACATCAACACTGGAAAGAAATTAGGGTTTGGTCAAAATTGGAATTTTTGAAATATGATTGCATATAAATTTGTGCCTCTCTAGAGTGCATATATTGATCCCTAGATAAAATTTTTGAGTGGGTGGATCTCCGGGAAAGACAAACCCTAGTTTGGCCTTGAACCATAAAACTACAGAAAACCAGAATAAGAAATCAGTAGAAACTGAAATCTCGCAAGCAAGGTTTGAAGGGTGAAGATTTGGAATCTCTAGAAACCAAATGGACCAACCAACTCACCTTATTTAATCACATCTCCTCGTAAAGTCAGTATTGAATTTTGAGAAATTTCATTTTTAGTGACCTCCTGGATAAGATGGACCCAAGCACTAAGCTTGAGTACAAGCTAGAAGGCATAGAAAAATTCCAAGCATAGAAGTATAGAATTGGTCTCATTCTAAGATAGAATTATCTTAAGAAATATATCAAAGAATAAGTTGCAGAACCATAATAAGATGAATCTAAGAAAAATAACCAGAAGTACCTAATCAAGTTAATGAGGATCATTGTTGATTCTATCAAGGATAACTTGATCCCTCAAGTTTCATCCAAAGAAGCACCAAATAAAATGTATGATCCCCTTTCCAAAATGTATGAAGGAAAGAACATCAACAAGAGGATGAATTTGAGATCTCAATATAAGAGTACCAAGATGAGTAAAGGAGAATCCATTCAAGACTAGTTCACAAGGGTCTCCCAATTCAAGGAGAAACTAGAATCCATTGGAGACTCCTTTTATGAAGATGAAATAGTTATGAGTGATATCAATGGTCTCAGTAGACCTTGTGATTCATTCATACATAATATGTGTGCCATAAAATAAAGTATGAAGTTTGAAATTGTATGGGAAGATTACATCCAAGAAGAAGCTAGAGTAGCTAACAGGGAATATTTACTCAAAGAAGATGATCAAGCCCTAGCCACCCATACCAGAATAGGAAGAATGAAATAAATCTTCAAGAGGGAAAGTCACAAGGAGTATCAACCTCCCAAGAGGTTTCAAAAGAAAAGAGAAAATAGTCAGAAGAAAGACTACTCTCAATATCGATGCTACAACTATCACAAGGTAGGACACCTTGCCAGAGAGTGTCCATTGAATAACAATAACAAAAAAATAAATCATGCACATCTAGATGAAGATGAGGATGAATAAGAAGAAATACCTCGAAAGATACAAGCAAAAGAAGAATATGTATTATTCTCTACACTCTCTAGGTCTGTAATACCTGGAGAAGATACATGCCTTATTGATAGTCCTGCCTCAAGTCACATGACAGGACAAAAGAAAACTCTGTCAAGACTTGAAGAAAAGAACTCTCCTTATAAATTATCATTAGGAGATTACTATCAATATACCATCAAATTTATTGTTGAAGCAAGCTACAAGCTTGACTCTGGAACTCCCATGAAGATGAAGGAAGTACTATGTGTACCAAGTTTGAAGAAGAACTTACTTTCCATATAAGCATTAGATGAGAAAGGATATAGAGTTTTTTTATAGATGAACAAGTAATCATGGGATATAAGGATTGCTCACATTAACTACAAAGCATTACCCTATGTGAGAAAAGTAGTAACTAGTTTACCAGATTTGAAGATGGATCATGAAGGAACTTGCAAAAGATGTTCAAGAGGAAAGAATATCAAGAATCAATTTCCGAAGAGTGAGACAAATACTAAAGGTTCGTTGGAATTAATTCATTTTGATGTATGTGGTCCAATTCCCTCCACATATTAAAGTGGATATGAATATTATGTTACATTTATTGATGACTATTCAAGAAAGACATGGATATACTTCTTGAAAACAATGAATGAAGTATTTGGGAAATTCAAGGAATTAAAAACCTTGATAGAAAACCATTCAGATAGAAGAATCAAGTCACTTAGAGTAGATAATGGTGTAGAATATACTTCAAAATAATTTGAAGCCTTCTGTAAAGAAGCTAGAATCAAGAGGGAACTAACCACTCCCTACAATCCCCAACAAAATGGTGTTGTGGAAAGAAAGAATAGGACCATTATGAAAGTAGTGAAGACAATGATACATGATTAAGATATTCCTATGCATCTATGTGCTAAATAAGAAAGAATAGTTTTCTATGTGCATAATAGAGTATCCCATAGTTCCCTTGGATTCAAGACTCCAGAAGAAATGTACATAGGAAAGAAGCTTGAAGTGAGCCATCTAAAGATATTTGGTTTTCTAGTATATGTCCACATTCCAAAAGAAAAGAGAACCAAGTTGGACCCTTCCAGAAAGAAGGAAATATTTGTTAGATACTGTGAAGACTCCAAATCCTTTAGGATATACATTTTAGGATTCAATAACATAGATATTAGTAGGGATGTAACGTTTGATGAAGAAACAACTCTTAATAAATATAGAAAGTGACATCATGAAGAAGTACATGAAGAGGATGTACCTCCCAAAAAAGTAGAAGATGCACCCTCTCCTAAAATAGAAGCATCAAAATATCATGATATGCTAGAACCTAGAGAATCACCTACTATGGACATATCTCGAAAGAGAAAACCTGCTTGGGTAAGAGAAATCATACAAGCAGAAAAGTATGGATCTCCAGAAGGCTCCACAAGAACAAGCAAGAGATCAAAGCCAGACCCTAGTTTTGTGGCCTTAATGTGTGATATTGTAGACCAACAACCTACTAGTTATGAGGAATTCATACAAAATAAAGAATAGGTATAAGAAATGACAGAAGAATACAAGTCAATAGTGAAGAATGATGTTTAGGATATAGTACCCAAACCAGAAAAAAAGAGTGTGGTATCTTCCAAGTGGATCTACAAGATAAAAAATGTAACTGATGGAAGGATTGACCAATAGAAGGAAATATTTGTGGCCATAGGATTCTCTCAGAAAGAGGGGATTGATGAAGAAGAGAAATTTTCTCTAGTAGTAAGGTACACTTCCATCAGAACAATCATGGCACTTGCATCCATGATGAAGTGGAATCTACACAAGATGGATGTAAAGACAACCTTCATGAATGGTGTGATTGAGGAAGAAGTATACATTGAACAACCACAAGGATTTGGAGTCAAATACAGAGGGACTCACGTATGTAAGTTCAAGAAAGATCTGTATGGACTGAAGCAAGCTCCTAGAGCTTGGTATGGAAGAATATATAGCTTATTGACAAGCTTGGAATTTACCAAGAGTAAAGTCGACCCTAACCTTTACCTAAAGGTTATGGATGATGAAGCTGTCATACTATTGCTATATGTGAATGACTTATTCCTGACAGGAAATTAGAATCATATTTCATATTGCAAGAAGAAGCTTGCTAAAGAATTTGAAATGAAAAATATTGGATTGATGCACTATTTTCTCGGCCTTGAAGTGCAGCAGATCCTAGAAGGAATATTTCTAAACCAGGGAAAGTATGCAATGGATATCTTAAAAACATTTGATATGTTGGATTGTAAATCAATGGCCACAACCATGGATACCAACTTGAAGCTGCTATCCAATGAATCATCAGAGTTAGTAGATGTGAGTTAGTATAGATAGATTATTGGGTCGTTGATGTATTTAACAAATACCAGGCCAGATATATGCTTTGATGTGAACACCTTGAGTCAGTATCTAGTTAAACCTAGACGTGTTCACCTCATAGCTACAAAGCATGTGATGAGGTACCTGAAAGGTAAGATAGACTTTGGACTATACTATGATATAGATCATGGTTATAGATTGTATGGATATACAGATTGGGAAGGAAGAGCCACATACAGAAAGAGAACCTCATGTGGATGTTATTGTGTAGGATCTGACATGATCTCATGGTTTAGCAAGAAATAGTCCAGTGTTGCTCTCATCACGGATGAAGCAAAGTACATAGCATCCTATTCTGCTAATTTTGAAGCGATATGGCTTCAGAAATTGATGTCACCTCTATTTGACTTGGATTTGGGCATCATAGTGATTCTATGTGATAACCAGAGTTGTATAAAGATAACAAAGAATTGTGTGTTCCATGATAAATCAAAGCACATAGAAACACAATATTTTTACATAAGGGAGCTATATAACTCTAGTATGTGAGAACTAATGAGGAAGTTGTTGATGTATTAACCAAATCTATGTCTTAATTAAAGTTTGAATACTTCTGTGATAAGATTGGTGTAGTACGAAAATATTTTCCTCATAGGAAGGAACAATGATGATGATGTTGAAGACTTTCCTCATAGGGAGAAACAGTGATGATGTTATAAACTTTCCTCGCAAGGAGGAACGATGATGATATACACCCTCCTCGAAAAGGGGGAGCAGGTTGGTGATATTGACCCTCCCTGAAAAAGGGGAGAGATGATGAGACTATCACTGTGATTCATATGGTAGTGATTCTCTAGTACATAAAAGGCCAAGTGCATGCACATATGCTGATGAGGTCAGAAATTTACTTGTGTATGAAAGTATCCTCTCTTGAGGATGGTCTTGCAAACAAGAACACTCTGATATTGAGATTGGTACTAGCCCTTACCAACTAAGGATGGTCCTACAGATGATACTCTCTTTTGGAGAGTGATCCTACATTCACTTGTAGGATGGTTCGATAGAAAAGAACACTCTCTTGAGAGTGGTTCTAGTGCTAATAGGATAAGTATGGTCTATGATGAGTCTTGCATTCATTTGTGGACTAGATCTGCATTCAGTTGCATATGATGTGGTCCTGCACTCATTTATGGACGGGACCTGCATTCAATTGCAAATGTTGTGGCCCTACATTCATTTGTAGATGATATCTACATTCATTTGTAGATGATGTGGTCCTGCATTCATTTGAGGATGATATCTACATTCAATTGCAAACGATGTGGTCCTGCATTCATTTGCGGATGAGATCTACATTCATTAGTAGACGATGTGGTCCTACATTCATTTGTGGAAGAGATATACATTCATTTGCAGAAAATATGGTCCAGCTGGTCGATTATGTGGAACCTCCTCGTTAAGGGGGAGTATGCTGATGAGGATTGCATCATCATGGGACTTATGTCCAAAAGTCATAGGGATTGATAATCCTGCAAATAGATCATGTGTGCTACAGGTAATGATCCTTCTGACGATGTTATTAATCAACAGATCAAGCTTGGATGCAGACGATGAAATTATTGATCAAGTGCTATAAAGGATTGAGTGATCGAGTGCTGCAAAGGATCGAGTGATTGAGTACTGCACAAGATTGAGTGATTGAGTGCTACAAAGGATCGAGTCATCAAGTACTATAAAGGATCAAGTGATCACGTATAGAAAGAAGATGAAGATCAAAGTCTTTTTGCAAAGGATCAAGTAATAGAGTACAACAAGAAGATGAAGATCAAAGTGTTGTTGCAAAGGATCGAGTGATCAATTGCTGCAAGAATATGAATATCAAAGTGTTGTTGCAAAGGATCAAGTGACCGAATACTACAGAAGATGAAAACTCAGTGTTGTAGAAGATGATGTTCCAGTAACAGTTTCGGTTGCTGAGGATTGTTGAAAAATTCCTATCACATATAGATGTATTACCTTGATACTACTAAATATGCTCTCTCTCCTTGCTCCTATAGTTGATGATGTTGTTGTCAGTAGAATACCCTTCTCGTTAAGGGGGAGTGTTTAAATTTTGTAACTTAGAAGAATATTCTAAATGTATTTTACTGATGTAACCTACAAGATATGTCTTATTCCTTCCTCGAGATATTACTATTGTTTTTTGTCATCAAAGAGTCATGAGGTATAACCTCCATTCTAATTGGGTTAATAGTACCCTCTTGAATATAATATAATATTTTTTGTGTCTTCCTGGGTGAAGTCGACCCAGTAAATTTGTTGGGGATGACTTGTTAGGGTAAAAGTCAAGTGATAGAAAGAGTATACATAGAATATTTGTGTTCCTCATTTGAACACACACACTCACTTATGTATAGCACATTAAAGAGAGAGCGAGAGAGAGAGAGAGAGAGATCAGCAAGGAGAAGGAGCACCTTTTTTTGGATTTTATCTTATACATCTATATAGAGGAAGTTTTGTTGGGTTTTCTTCCCCTTAATGGTTTCTCAGGATAAATATGTGTCTATCTTGTGATTGTGTTTCTTTCTATGATTATGCATATGATATTGACATGAAATTGGATTAAACACTAATGATAACTAGCTAAGCATATAAAATCCTAATAATTAGTAACATAATGGCTAATGCAGTTAGGTACCTATGTCACCAACCAACAAGAATAGTATATGCAATTCAACTTGCAAGGACATAATTACAAGTTGTATGGAATATAAAGCTTACAAGAAACACAGCTCAATCAGAAGTACTTTACAAAGAAAAGAGACCCATGTACATATCAAGATAAAGAAAACACTTGTCATAATCAAGACCACGTATCTCATATCGTCACCTAAAAACAATTAAATAATCAAGGTGATATCGTTCAACATAACTTTGATGACAAAAATCCTTTAAAGAAGGTGGCAATGTAATAAATAAAATACTAAATAATCATTAAATAAATATTAGTTATTTAAAGTTGATTAATGGGTATGACTTTTATGAATAGACACCACAAGTGCTTTTAAATAAATACTAATTAATTAAATTTGATTAAGGGGTATGACTTTTACAAATAGTCACCACAAGTGTTATATATATGGGAACACTATTGTAATTCGATATGTTTCATTATGTGTGTGTGTGCACGCACCCGTGCACGTGCGTGCACACACACACACATAAAGGATTAAGGGGTATGAATTTTATGAATAGACACCACAAGTTCTATATATATTGGCACACTATTGTGATTCAATATATATATATATATATATATATATATATATATATATATAT